>LPNX010490252.1:0-61700 GCA_001517045.1 Pseudotsuga menziesii | reverse complement strand
GTGCATGTGAATCTCTACATGCTTGGTCCTCTGCCTGGTAACTGGATCCATGGATATCTTAATAGCACTCTGGTTGTCACAAAAGAGGACAGTGGACAAATTACTACCAAGATCAAACTCTGAAAGAATGCCTTGTAACCAAACTGCTTGGATGCAAGCATTCACCGCTCCTCGATACTCAGCCTCTGCTGAAGATAGTGCTACGGCAGACTGCTTTTTGCTTGACCAGCAAATAGGTCCACCACCAAACATGAATACATATCCAGAAGTTGACTTCTAATCAATAAAATCACCCACCCAATTGGAATCTGTGTATCCAACCAGCTCTAGCTCAGAGTCTGTGGCATAGTGAATGTCGTAGGTCTTGGTTCCCTGAATGTACTAGAGGATCCTCTTGGCTGCCTTCCAATGAATATCATGAGGCTGCTACATGTATCTTGATACAGCATTCATGGCATAACAAATATCAGGCCTAGAATGTGTCAAGTACAACAAGCTACCAATCAGTTATCGATAGATAGTGCAGTCCATGGGAGGTGTGTGTTTTCCTTATTCAAGGCTGATCCTTGAAAGGAAAGGGAATGGTGCAGGCCTACATTCAGCCATCTTAAAATTTACTAACAGGTATGAAATTTATTTGGACTGAGTGACCATAATCCCATCAGAATTTTGCTCGATTTCGAGCCCCAAAAATTGTTTTAGAAGCCCCAAATCACTCATTTCAAAGGCATTGTGGAGAGCAGTTTTGATGGCTGAAATGGAGGCAATTGTGCTACCTGTGATCAGTAAGTCATCAACATATAAAAAAATTATAATTATATGACCATCATTCTTATTTAAATACACATTTGGATCTGATCTACATCTCTGAAAGTTTTGCGAGAGAAGGAAGGCATCCATCTTGGAATACCACTCTCTTGGGGCCTGTTTTAACCCGTATAGTGACTTCTTTAGCTTGCAAACCAAAGATGGATCAGTGATGTATCCCTCAAGATACTTCATGTATATCTCCTCATGAATATCTCCATGTAGAAATTCTAACTTAACATCCATGCGATGCACCTCCCAATGCTTGGATGCGGAAATAGCCAAAACAAGGCGGATGGAGTCCAATTTTGCAACCGGTGCAAAGGTCTCATGGTAGTCCACTACTTCGACCTAAGAGAAACCTTTTTCTACCAGTCTTGCCTTATATTTTCAGGTGCTTCCATCAGCAGCAATCTTTTTCTGAAACACCCACTTGCATTGAACCAATTTCCTCCCCGGAGGAAGAGAAACTAGCTCCCAAGTAGTGTTTTTCTGAAGAGAATTCATCTCTTCATCCATGGAAACTTGCCATATTGGATCATTCCAAGCATGGTAGTAGGATTTTGGATCTGAACTAATCATCAAATAGCAAGTTTTGGACATCAAATTATCAAAACAAGAGAGCACAATACCTGCTCTTTGGAAATCAAACCGGGTTCTCCTTGGATCATCCGGATTTCCAATGTTGTCTCCTACGGAGGAGAGTGTCTTTTGGGCCCATGTAGGAAGATGATTTTGCACTTTAGGTTCTGATTCAGTATCTGATGATTGCTGCACACTAATATCATAAATCAGAGGATTCAAATCAGGGTCATCACCCCCAATTTCATCATCCAAATATTCAGTGGAATAGGAAGGAAATTCAGCAGTTTTCTCCTTCACTAGTTCCACCTCCTGAAGAGGTTCATCAAACTTGACACTTCTCTCGATGATGATATATTTGGTATTGATATCTAGCAGCTTGAATCCTTTAGATTCATCAGGATACCCAATAAATAGACATTCTATGCTCTGCGGTTGCAAAGCCCTTCTTTTATCAAGCGGAATCCGGGCCCATGCAGTGGACCCAAACACCCGTAGGTTCGACACATATGGCTTGTGTCCGAAGTATGATTCGAAAGGATTCTTTTCTTTCACTGATGAATGTGGCACCATGTTCTAAATGTATGCTACAGCATGCATGGCTTCAACCCACAAATTTTCAGCAATCTTCTTTGACTCCAACATACAGGTGGTCATCTCTTTGAGAGATCGGTTCTTCCTTTCCGCTACTCCGTTCTGCTGGGGAGTGTATGGAATTGAATGTTGGACCTGAATACCACTTTGGGAGAAAAATTATAGCAAATAGTTACTGACATACTCCCCTCCATTATCAGATCTCAATATATTGATCTTAAGCCCAGAGGCATTTTTGATCAAGGCCTTCAATTCAGAAAATTTTTCACAAACTTCTGATTTCTTTTTGAGAAAGAAAACCCATGTATACCTTGAAAAATATTCAATAAAAGTAAGGAGGTACCTTGATCCATTTATGGATGTGACAAGCATTGGACCGCTGATATCAAAATGTATCAGCCCCAATATGCTTGTAGCTTGGTTTTCCCTCCCCCAATCGAACTTGTGCTCAAGGTGTTTTCCAATCACACAGCCCTTGCAGACTCCCATGGTTTCCTTGATGACCGGGAGGCCTTAAACCATGGAGTTTTTCTGTAATTGCTACAAATATTTGAAATTAATATGGCCAAACCTCTCATTCCATATCCTACTAACCTCATTTCCATGAGTTAGCAGAGCAGTGGGCTTTGCATCTGCAACAAAGTGAGAGAACTCATAGGATTTTGCATGATGATTTGCAAGGCCTTTTGCAATGAGTTTCCCGGATGCAATTTCTATTATCTCAACATCATTTGGGTTGAAAGAGACTCTCTTAGGAATTCCTGTATGTGTCATCTAATAGACACTAAGGATATTTGCTGCTAGAGACGGTACATACAAAACTTTATAAAAGAAACCATTTTATAGATCTACAATACCTTGTCCTTCGGAAATGATGGTGGAGTCATCTCCCATGTGGATGGGGATGTATTTTCTGGTCTCCAAGGATGAAAAGGAGTCTTTTTCAGCCATCATGTGATTCAAAGTTCCACTGTCAATCAGCAGTGCTTTGGACTTCGAAGTGCTTGCCATGAGGGCATGACCTTTCTCATGTTGTGGTTCCCGATCTTGGTGATCTCTCCTCTGAAAGCTCTCCAGAAGATTGATGTGATTCCTCTCAAGGAGAGAGGTTGATTCATCAAGATTTTTCTTCATCCAGGCATGTTCAGGGTGAAAAACCTTCCCGCAGTAAGAACACTTGACTTTTTCTTTCCCATTGTGCCCTTTTCCTTTGTTCTTCCTTGAGCGGGAAGATTCATCATGCTACTGATTTTCAACTCTAGGCTTGGGAGCATCAAATTTAGTTTTCTAGTTTTTCTGTTGCTTTCCTTTACCCTTCAGATCTTTGGGCCCAGATACATGGAGGGCTTGATGACGGGAATATCGGATGATGCCCATCTGGACAAGCTTGTCATGTTCATTAGTTAGGGACTCAATGAAGGCATTGAGTGTAGGCATCTTCCATCCGGGGATTGTGAGCTTCCCCGCACGGAATGTAGAAACAAAAATTGAATAATCAGCCCTAAGTTTGGAGAGGATGGCTAGGATGATCTTATCATCATCCTTCTCCACTTTGCATTGCTTCAAGAGGAAAACAATATGCTTGAACTTTGTAAAGAAATCATTCAGAGTCTCGAAATTGGAAGGTTGGAGAGACATGAGTTCATTTTCGAGTAGGTAAACTCTCAAGTCATCATGATTTCCATATAGAGATTCCAATTTGTCCCATATTTGTTTTGGTGTCTTCAGATCCGTAACATGGAAGAGAAGGTCATCAAAAATAGAGAGGCACAAGAAACCGAAGGCTTCATCCTTCTTGTTCAAGAATATTGATTTTTCTATGGCAGATCCCGGCTCAACTTCAGTGTCCATGGCGACTCTATAGAGTTCTTTGGAACACAGTTGAATCTCCATTTTACTTTTCCATGAGTGGTAATTGTATGGAGTCAACAGAGATACTGACGAGGCCATCTGGATATGCTGTAGCGAATGCTTCACCTGTAGAAACCTGAAAATCAAAACAGAAAGGGAAAAATAAGGTCGGACATCCTGCACATTCTAGGCTTTCATCACACCCAGCATAGTCAATCAAGCAAGCTTGATCAACAAGTTCTTTACTTGGGATATTGAGTGGTAAGCCTTGGCTTCTGGTGCAGTTCTGGAATTTTGAGCTATTGCTCACTTTTCATAGAGAAATCTGTCAAAAATATTGTTTTTGAGAGATTGATCTTCGTCCCGCCGTATGCGCTGATACCATATTAATTCTTGCACATGATCTAGGAACTAGGAATCAAAATAATCAAAGAATAATTAACAAATACTCATGAATTGGTGTTAATCGGAACCAAAATTGGTTTCCTCTCTGTATATTTAATAAACAATGAATGGTTACAATACCAATGCTAAGCAATAGCTTAACTCCATGAAGAATTCGAATACCTAAGGAGACAATTTGAATTCAGTGAGTGAGTCTGGCTTAACTAACTCTTAGCCATTCAATCACACTCAGTTAACCACTTGACGAAAACCCTAATTGACTCACCAAACCCTAACTGAAGTTGGCGTGCAATAAATGACTGAATCTCAACTGAAGGAGATCAAACACATGTCATAGCAAGCCAACCATCAAGTTCTAGTGCTCCATGACTTCAATGAACCCCGATGAGGTTAACTGAAGCTGAATTGACCATCAAAAGTTGGTGAAGGCGCCTTGTTGACTCTAGATCATTAAATTATAATAAATAATCATTAAATAATATATTTAATGACTAGAGGTGCCTTAACTGACTGGTTGAACTGATTGTAACCACCAGTTAGCAATTAGGTGCATTAATGTCACACAGATCACCCCCAGAGTGCTCCAGTTAGCCTCCTTGACTGTAGGAGAAGGCTAAGTTAGACTCCTTGACTGTAGGTAGGCATGGGTGTGACTGGATGATGGCAATTAATGCTCCACTAATGTCAATTAATGTCAATTATACTTAGGATAGTGGTTTAACTAGACCAATTTGACCGAAAGAGTGTGTATGATGGTAAATGTCTCCAACAAGGAACCGAATGCCACCTCACCTAAATGATAGAGATAGACATCCACCTCATCCACCTTTGAGAAGGGTCTTGAATATTCGTTCTTTTCCCTCAAAATGCCATCGACACACTTAGCAGGAAGGGAAAAAGCATCGTAGATGCTCCTAACATTGGGAGACAGAGCACCTAGCATGAAGTATAAGAGCACCGACATTCCTAAAGAGGGAAAAAGGTAGGAAAATATCAATCTCAGTCAACTTTAGCAGAGAGAAATTTGGGGATTAGGCAAAGGGTTAACACATGGATCAATAGTGCAAGATTTCGGTGTAACATTGTCATGTTCTCCCTTTTCTGGTTCTGCTCATAACAGAAATATGCTTTTTGCATGGCCTCTTCAAGGGTCTTAGGATTATCATATTCAATTGTATCCTTAATATGAAAAGTTAAACAACTTAGAAACCATTGTACCTTGGGTTTTTCATCAACAATATAAGGAAAATATTGCAGTAAGCTTAAAAATTTACTATTTAACTCTTTCATACTCATGGTTCCCAACCTTAGGTCATAAAATTATTTAGCTCGTTCCTCGTAATATTGCTCCGACAGAAATTTATTTTTAAAGTACTTCTTAAAAGTGATCCAGTTTATATTCTTCTCTTTTATGCCCTTAACTCGCTTTATGTCTTGCCACCAGATGTCAGCTTTTCTAGTTAAGTTATATATTTCCATCCTCACTTTTAACTCATTTGAATAATTATATATCAGAAAATACTTTTTCATTCTAGACAGCTATGCTTCGACTTCTTCTCCTTTTTAGGTTTCACCATTAAAAGTTGGTGGTTTAATCTTTTTGAACTCCCCAGAAATATTTTCATAAGGATTGCATTTATTCTTTCTATAGCGATAATTACTCTCACTACTGTCACAAGAATTCTGGTGTTTCTTTCTGTGTAAATTACCGTTAATTTCAGAAGAAGAACTGATTTCAATTTTAGAGTATTTTGACCTTTTGCTCTTATATTGATAGGATATAGTGTCAGATTCAATATGTTTATCCTTTTCTTTGTTATAAACTTTTTCAGCAGTATTTGATTCATCTCCTCTTGAGCTATTAGGATTCTCTCATTTTATTTTTTAATAGTCTCCATTTTAGTTTTTAAATCCTTAACTCTTTGCACTAATTCAGATGAGTTATTAGTTATATCTTCTTTAGCAAGTTTTTTTCCATAATTATTTTGTTCATTTAACAAGGACCTCTCTTAAGCATACTCTTCGAGTCCTTCCATACCTACAAATCTAATTCATAAATATTCTGTATAACAACATTTAAAATCATAAATCAATATCCATACTTTATATTTACTTTTTGTTTACGTGTGATGAGCCACTTCAGGCCTAGTGTTTGAACGTGGGATTTGATACCATATGTGACATCCCCAAAAATTCACAAAATGTTAAAAAATTTCTATGCATTAGAGGAAATTTCAACTCAAAATGGGCCTCCTAAGAAAAATAATAAAATAATAGTTAAAGTAATAAAATAACATTTATTAATTTTGGAGGAAAAAAAGAAAAAACTACTTTTTTTGTTCATATTTTCGACATATCTCCCTGTGAATTTACTCAAATTTCGATTAGGAGAGCTTTTTGGATGCAAAATTAAATTCCACATCCAACAAAATCCCTCTCGGCATACTTTTGAAGGACCCCGCTAACACAATAACAAGAAATACCTGAAAAAATGTGATGATGACATCATCATCACGTTTTTCAGGTATTTTTTTTTTTTGGGGTAGCGAGGTCCATCAAAAGTCTGTCGAGTGGGCACTCATTAGATGCAGAATTTAATTTCGTATCCAAGGTTCTCTCCCGAACGAAATTTGAGTAAACACACAAGGAGCTATGTCAAAAATACGAACCAAAAAATAGTTTTTTTTATGATACCTATCCCCAAATTTATATTAAAAAATTGTTTAAGACCTATACGGTATTTCAAATTTAAAGCAATTTCATTGGCTAACACATGATGACATGGAATTTGAATTAGTGTTAAAAGGCCCATTTTGAGTTGAAATTTTCTCTAATGTGACATTTAATGATAAATCATAGCCAAAATGCTAGTTTAATAACTAACTTTAGTTTAATTAACACATAGATTACAAAATAGGTTATCAAGAGAAAACTTAGGAGTTAATTCTCTTTCGTTAACTCTAACTAAAAGGCTATGGAAATTTACTTACGAACTTTTAAGTCACATCTCACTAACCCTATTCAAACTTTATTGATTTTCAGTCTTGAATAAAAGTTTATCAAAAGTTAAAGAGTTTCAAATTATTGAATTCAAATCATTGGTTTGTTTGTAATAATGTGTATGATTTTGATGGTTGTTTCTTTTCTTATTGAAGAAGGATTGAGGTTATCCCAAGGCTTCCTTATCTTTTATTAAATCTAAAGCAGATCCGATGCTTGTACAGGATTCACAGGTAAAAACTTACTTCCACATTTACGAAGTAAGAAAATTTAAAACTCGGAAGACCAAATGAGTAATCTAGGAAAGATCCTTAAACTCAATTTAATGTCTAGATTATCGATGTGGAAGAGTTCCTAGGCCTATAGAAAAGATGACTCTACCTAGGTAACAATTTCAGTTGAAAGTGTGATTATTTGTTCTAACCACTTAAATTATATGATTGATTGTATATGATTATCCAAACATGCTTTTAGTTATTTTCGGTACTAGAAGCCCTAATACCTTCCAAATGAATTCTAACTATGGATTTTATCCATGATAACCCTAGAAATTACCTAATCATTAATATTATTCATTTAGCAGCTAGATACTAACTACAATATAATGAAGCTAACCTAGGCATAAAACCATTGCATAAAATAATATTTATAACCTAGTTAGAAACTTCAACATTCATAAATAACTTGTTTATTTATTTTACAAAGGTAATAGTATTATGTTACCATACAATGTCAGGTTAACGTGTAGGTTCAAAACTATACCAATACCAAAAGAATTTTGAATGAAGTGGAACCCACTTGGTGGATGCTTGTTGGATGGAGGGATTGGCATTAAACCCTAAGAAACAACTTACAAAAGTTTTCCCTAGGAACTCACTTGAATTCATTAGCTATTTTTTTTGTTTTTGGATGGAGAAGTAGGCTGACAGACCCTCAGCCTCCTTGTTCTCTACGACATTTGTCACTTTTATTTGCTCATGGCCTTACCAAGTTCTGAAGTTCTGGTTCTTCGCCATAATTGTTCCTTTGAGCTCGTCGTCAAAACAGTGGTCCCTTATTGTTTGTTGTGGCGTTAGCGGGATTTGAAGCTCTAGTTTTTCTCCATTGTCATGTTCTTCAATCTTGGTTGTGGCATTAACAGAATTAAAGCTAATCTAGTGAGTCATATCGACTCCTCCAAGAATTTTTATTTTCTTTTAAGTAAAAATACTAAGCTATTTACTAACAGATCGATGTTGTGGTTAGTTTAATTGTTAGGTGAAAGTTCTTGGCAAAGCCCGGTCGTATGTTGAAGACAACTCTTCTGAAGCTGAAGGGTGAGAGAGAAAGGATTCATAAGCCTCGGTCCCAAACTTGGGCACCCTTCATTGATTATGTCTATAGTGTTGTCGATGGTATTTGTAGTCTGTTTATTACGGAGTTCACTACTTGTAGCAGCTTTCTATTTGGTTTTGGAAAAGAAATGGTGGAGGCCGTAAGGTCGTCCTTGGTGATAGCCCTTAGGGTTTTGTAAATGGGCTACAGCTCTTGTAATAGTGTTTTAGGTTAAAAATAATATTGTTTAAAGGTTGTGTAATCATTTGTTTAATATTGTAAATACATAATGTGAATCTTCCTCGGCCTCTTGCTTGGCCACTAAAATACTTTCAAGGATGTGAATCCGTTAAGGCATGTTGGTTTTTGTGCGTTGAACTAAATCGCAACTGTAACGGTTGAATTTTTTATAAATTGAAGACTATGTTTATCAATTCTTGTGTTTCTTAAAAGACGGAGCTTATGGCCATAGTGTATTTATCTGTTTAGCAATTATTTGAAATTTTGGTTTGTATAAAGCATTTGCTTGGTGAAAAAAATAATAGATTTTTGTTAAGAGAACAATATGTTTGCAAAATGATTCTATGACTACAAATTGGTTTAGGCCATTCAGAAAATTTGTTGTTGAAATTCTATTTGATCAACCTATACTATAAAGAATAATCCTACAGTTTGGTTTTGAAATAAACAATTTTGATTATTTACGTTATCTTTATAACTTTGATGATTTTTGGTATAAACGATAGTAAATTCATGATAGTTTTCCTTTTAATATAGAAGAGCTGCAAATCTATTCTTTTTCATAAATGGGATTTTGTACATAGATATGAAAATTTATATTAGTAGGTCAGGGTTTAGAAACACGGTTTACATATAATAATAATTGAGTTATATTGATTGTTTATAGCTGGGTTGTACTAAGTTCATAAATTCATTTACTGTAGAATGAATAGAGTGATATATCTATGACATAGGTTTTAAAAGTATTAAAATAAGTACTAATAGAAAAGCTAAACATGACTAGTTTCATTCCAGTAATTTACTTTGACATAAATAAATAAGATAACGCAATGGAACCTAGTAATTTGTAGAAGAGACAAACAACCCAAGGTGCTCGTTCCACCCAACATTTTCCTGAATATACCTCAAATGCTTATCTTAGGACCCCCAATCCTATCCACTGATCCACCAGGATGAATGCAATGTGTGAAGAAATGGGATTAAATACCCCTGCAACTCAACAGAAGTTCTTAACAACAATACTATTATCCTCAATAGTAAAGAACTAAGCTATCAAGCTGCACTAGTTCTGAATGCAGTCTTAAACACTCAATCCACTTCTAACTTTCCCCTCATTGAATCTCTTGTGCTCCTCTCTCAACTTCAGAAATTTCACAAGGTACATAATGGATGGCCTCCTGCTAAATTTGATTGATAGAAATATGCATGCCTAGGTCCTTTTGGTCAGCTTTTCAATTAATGAGCCACCTGCTCTATTCCACTTTCTTAGGGAACATGACCACAAAATTAGGGAAGTTTCCCCCCTGCAACAGCTATAAGTGGTTGAGGATGCTGCCATGTGTCAGTTTGCTCTCACCCCAGTCTATTCCTCCTAGTGGGTCAATGGACACTCATTCAACAACCAGCTCCTTAGGCTATTTGTCTCATCTTTTATTTATCAAGTAATAAAATATTCAACATAATTAATTATAGTCATCCCTAACCCCACTTGGTCAATAGTCATAAATTTTACAATAAAATAAAATATAATGTTTCCTTAAACATAAAATGTTATTGAAATTGGGGTACGTGACATACACCCCCCCTTAAGTCCAACATCATCGTCGATGTTGTTTTATTCATCATCCTTAGAGTTTCCCTAGAACAGAATTGGATATGCTACATGCATATGACTCTCCAATTCCCAGGTTGCTTCTTTTAGACTAAGGTGCTTCCATTGCACCTTCACCTGTCCAATGGTGTGATTTTGAAGTAGGATTCCCTCTTATTGATGATACAATCCGGTTCCACCAGAAAATATCCTTCGGGTCCACCTGTACATCATTCCAATTTATCACATGAGTAGCATCGTGTACATATATTTTTAAAACAGAAATCTGAAAAACATTATGAACTTTAATATTCGGTGGTAAGGCCAATTGCTATGCCACCAGTCCAACCCTAGACAATATTTCAAAAGGCACACAATACCTAGGTGCTAGCTTAACAGAGCTCCCTAATTTTAAGGAGATCTTTTTAGGTTTTACCTTAATGAAAACATGTTCGCCCACTTGGAACTCTTTCGGAGTTCGTTTAAGATCTGCTTGACTCTTCTGTCTGTCTTGTGCAACCTTTAAATTACCTTGTATTTGCTTCATAGTTAATTCCATTTCCTTTAATAACTCAGGTCCTAGTATTAACCTGTCAACGGGGTTACTCCATGAGATGGGAGTATTGCATTTTCTTCCATACAGAATTTCAAATGGGCTGAATTTTGTTGAATCTTGGTAGTGGTTGTTGTATGCAAACTCAACCAAGTGTAAGTAGTTCTCCCATTTACTTGGTTGTTCTCTTAAATACATCCTTAACATATCTTCCAAAATGTGTTTTACCCTTTCTATTTTCCCAGTTGTTTGCGGATGAAAATATGTACTAAAATTTAAAGTAGTATCTAGACCTTTAAATAAAGATTTCCAAAAGTTTCCCATGAATTTAGAGTCCCTGTTAGAAATTATAACTTTTGGAATTCCATACAAACGAAAAATTTGTTTCATAAATATTTCAGCAATATTAACATCCTTATGAGTCGTCTTTACTAGTATAAAATGGGTTTCCTTACTGATTTTTTCAACAACTACCATTATCGAATCATTCTGGTTCTGATTTTTAGGCAAACCTGTAATGAAATCAATGTTGATTATTTCCCATTTCCAACTAGGAATTGGTAACGGCTGTAATAAACTAGTTGGATATTGATGTTTAGTCTTAACCTATTGACATTCAAAACATCTATCAATATATTATGCCAACTCATTCTTCATATTCGACCAA
Source organism: Pseudotsuga menziesii (assembly GCA_001517045.1). Taxonomy (NCBI): domain Eukaryota; kingdom Viridiplantae; phylum Streptophyta; class Pinopsida; order Pinales; family Pinaceae; genus Pseudotsuga; species Pseudotsuga menziesii. The sequence continues at coordinate 50,096 of LPNX010490252.1, read as the reverse complement.
AATTAATCGTTCTATAACATAGTTATTGTCTTATGATAGCCAAGGTGTCCAGAATAAGGAATTTTATGTATTTCATTTAAAATTAGCAACTTAATTTTAGGTACGTTGGGTATATACAGCCTATTTTTATAAAGTATTAACCCTTTCTCGTTTAGACGGTAATATGTTTTAAACTTTCAATTACATTTTTTGTCACTTTAGCTTGCAATTTTCGGTAATTTTCATCCTATTTTACTCCGTCTTCAAGATGATCTTCTAAATTTGTTTTGTAAGTACTGATTGCTACCATGAAATTTAATCTTACATTTCTGCTCAGAGCATTATCTATTTTATTTTCATTCCCCTTTATATGTTGGATCTCAAAAATATATTTGCTAAGGAAAGCGAGCCACCTAGCTTTCCTTGCGTTTAAATTTGGTTGTTCTAACAGATACTTTAAACCCTTATTATCCGTCATTAAATGAATTTTTCTCCTGATCAAGTGATGGTGCCACATCTTTATTGCATGTATCATGGCAGCCAATTCTGAATCATAAGTAGCATAATTTTTCTCATGAATTTTAAGCATCCTGGACTCATACGCTATTACGTGTCCTTCTTGAGTTAAGACCCCACCAAGGCCATCATTGCATACATCAGTGCATACAACAAAATCCTTGTTAGGATCCACAATTCTTAAAATGGGTGCAGTAGTTAAAAATTATTTTAATTTCTTAAAACTCTCTTCACATTTTTTATCCCATAAAAATTTCTTTCCTTTCTTCTATAGAGAAGTTATGGGATTCACGATCCTTGAAAATCACTCAATGAACCTTCAATAATACCTAGTGATCCCCATGAATTACCGTACATCAATCACATCCTTTGGGACCAATAATTCGTTAATTGCTTTTATCTTATCTGGGTCAACCAAGATCCCATCTTTAGTTATTACGTGAACCAATTATTTTATTTTATCTTTGAATAAGTCGCATTTACTGAACTTGGCATACAACTGATGTTCCCTTAACACTTGTAAAATGATTTTTAAATGTTCTTCGTGTTCTTCTTTAGTCTTAGAATAGATTAAAATATCATCAATAAAAACTACTACAAACTTATCTAGATATTTATGTAATATGTTGTTCATTAAACACATGAATACTGCTGGGGCATTAGTTAGCCCAAACGGCATGACAACAAACTCATAGTGACCATATCGGGTCCTAGAAGCCATCTTGAAAATATCATCATCCCTAATTTGGACTTGATGATAACCGTATCTTAAGTCAATTTTTGAAAATATTGTTGCTCCGCGTAACTGATCGAATAGATCATCTATGCGGGGAAATGGGTATCTATTTTTAATTTCCATCTTATTAAGTTGTCGGTATTCAATGCATAAGCGCAGAGTACCATCCTTCTTTTTAACAAAAATGACCGGTGCTCTCCAAGGAGACACACTTGGTTTTATATACTTTTTATCTATCAGTTCTTTTAATTGAAATTTTAATTCATTAAGCTCCAGGAAGTTCATCTGGTAAGGATATTTTTATTTAAGAAGCGCATTGGGTACCAGATCAATAGTGAAATCCATCTCCCGTTTCGGAGGCAATCCCGGAATTTCATACAAAAATACATTCGAATAACCTCTCACAATTGGTATATCTTCTAATTTTAGTTTCTCTTCTTATTAATGTGTTCTTCATTAGTTATAGTTACAGCAAAAGCTTTACATCCCTTCTAAACAGCCCTTTTTAGTTGTAAGAAAGAAATATGTCTGATTGTTGTTTTCCTAGGGATTCCTTTTACTGCTACAGTTTCTCCTTCATTATTAAAAAAGGTAAAAATTTTATCAAAACAATTTAACACTGCTCGATGTTGTTCCAACCAATCCATTCCAATTAATACATCATAGGAGCCTCACTGAAGTACATTCAACTTTATATAAGTTTCAAACCGATTCATCATTAATGTACAATCTTTCACAAAATCAATTACTTTCTTTTTTGTTGTGCTAGATAATTGAACCAGCCATGACTTTCCAAATTTCTCTACTGGTAGTTTAATTTTCTTTACTAAACTAGGAGAGACATAACTTAGGCTATCCCCTGGGTCAATTAAAATAGAAATGGGTTTATGGTTCAGCATACCTTCTACTTCAACCATGGAATTCTGATATTCATTTTGTTTGTTTTCCAGCACTGCATTGATTTCGGGCATCCCTCTTGGTAAATCACCAACCGTTGTTTCTTCCTACAGAGAATGAATGTTGTTGATGGTCTTATTTCTATTAGGACAGACTGATGCATAGTGAGCTCCCTAGTATTCCCAACATTTTATTGGTTCCTTACATTTGTTATTTTTAACATAATTATTGTGATTATTTGTAAATTATTTATTTCTTGTGACAGTAGGGTTTTTCTGTGGGTTACCTTTTGAATTATTTCCTTGAAATTTTCTGTTGGAAAGACTGCATTAGTTATTATGCCCAAAATTCTGATTAGGTGTCAAATTTTTATTCCTTGATTCAAAAATATTGTTAGGCCTTTTTGTTTTCCAGTTTGGCATGTTCTCCCTTTTTCAGTTCTGGTCATAGCAGTAATCTTCTTTTCGCATGGCCTCCTCAAGGGTCTTGGGATTATCATATTCAATTATGTCCTTAATATGAAAAGGTAAACAGCTCAGAAATCGTTGTACCTTGGGTTTTTCATCAACAATATACAGCACATATCGCGGTAAGCTTAAAAATTTACTATTTAACTCTTCATACTCATGTTTCCCAACCTTAGGTCATAAAATTCTTTAACTCGTTCCTTGTAATATTGCTCTGACAAAAATTTCTTTTTAAAATACTTCTTAAAATTGCTCCAGTTTATATTCTTCTCTTTTATGTCGTTAATTCGCTTTATATCCTACCACCAGATGTCATATTTTCCAGTTAAGTTATATATTTCCATCCTCACTTTTAACTGATTTGAATAATTATATATCTAAAAATACTTTTTCATTGTGGACAACCATGCTTCAGCTTCCTCTCCTTATTTTGTTTTTCCATTAAAATTTGGTGGTTTAATCTTTTTGAACTCCCTAGAAATCTATTCATAAGGCTTGTATATCTTCTTTCTAGAGAGATAATTTCTCTCGCTAATGTCACTAGAATTCTGTTGTTTCTTTCTGTGTGAATTACCGTTAAATTCAGAAGAAGAACTGCTTTCAATTTTAGACTATTTTGACCTTTTACTCTTATGTTGATAGGACATAGTTTCAGATTCTATTTGTTTATCCTTTTCTTCGTTATAAAACTTTTTCAGCAGTATTTGTTTCAGCTCCTCCTGAGCTCTTAGGATTCTCTCATTTTATTTTTTAAGAGTCTCCATTTCAGGTTTTAGATCCTTAACTGTTTGCAGTAATTCAGATGAGTTATTAGTGATATCTTCTTTAGTAGGTTATTTTATAGAATTATTTTGTTCATTTAACGGGGACCTCTTTTCAGCATACTCTTCGACTCCTTCCATACCTGCAAATCTAATTCAGAAATATTATGTACAGGAACATTTAGAATCATAAATCAATATCCATACTTTCTATTTACTTTTTGTTTACGTGCGCTGAGCAACTTCAGGCATAGTGTCTGAATGTGGTCTCTGATACCATATGTGACATCCCCAAAAATTCACAAAAATTTAAAAATTTTCTATGCCAAAATTTAATGCTAATCATAGCCAAAATGCTAGTTTAATAACTAACTTTAGTTTAATTAACAGGTAGATTACAAGACAGGTTATCAAGAGAAAACTTAGGAGTTAATTCTCTTTGGTTAACTGTAACTAAAAGGCTATGGAAATTTACTTACTAACTTTTAAGTGACATGTCACTAACCCTATTCAAACTTTATTGATTTGTAGTCTTCAATCAAAGTTTATCAAAAGTTAAAGAGTTTCAAATTATTGAATTCAGATCATTGGTTTGTTTGTAAGAATGTGTATGATTTTGATGGTTGTTTCTTTTCTTGTTGAAGGGGGGTTGAATTTATCCCGAGGCTTACTTAGATTTTCTTAAAGTTAACGTAGATCCAATGTTTGTACAGGATTCACAGGTAAAAACTTACTTCCAGGTTTACGATGTAAGAAAATTTAAAACTCGAAAGACCAAACGAGTAAGCTAGGAAAGATCCTTAAACTCTATTTAATGTCTATATTATCGATGTGGAAGAGTTCCTAGGCCTATAGCAAATACTACTCTACCTAGTTAAGACTTTGAGTTGAAAGCATGATTATTTGTTCTAAGCACTTGAATTATACGATTGATTGCATATGATTATCCAAACATGCTTTTAGTTATTTTTGATACTAGAAGCCCTAATACCTTCCAAATGACTTTTAACTATGGATTTTATCCATGATAAACCTAGAACTTACCTAAGCATTAATATTATTCATTTAGCAGCTAGATACTAACTACAATATAATGAAGCTAACCTGGGCATAAAACCATTGCATAAAATAATATTTATAACCTAGTTAGAAAATTCAACATGCATAAATAACTTGTTTATTTATTTTCCAAAGTTAATAGTATTATGTTACCATACAATGTCGCGTTAACGTGCAGGTTCAAAACTATATCAATACCAAAAGAATTTCAAATAAAATGGAATCCACGTGGTGGATGCTCGTTGGATGGAGGGTTTAGCATTAAACCCTAAGAAAAAACATACAAAGGTTTTCCCTAAGAACTCGCTTGACTTCATTAGAAGTTTTGTTTGTTTTTGGATGGAGAAGTAGACTGATAGGCCCTCGGCCTCCTCATTCTTTGCAACATTTGTCACTTTTATTTGCTCGTGGCCTTAGCAGGTTCTAAAGTTCTACCTCTTCGCCATAATCATTCCTTTGAGCTCGTCGTTAAAACAATGGTCACTTCTTGTTTTTCATGGCGTTAGCAGGATTTGAAGCTCTGGTTTTTCACCATTGTCGTGTTCTTCAAGCTTGGTCGTGGCGTTAACAGGATTAAACCTAATCTAGTGAGTCATATCGAATCCTCCAAGAATTTTTATTTTCTTTTAAATAAAAATACGAAGCTATATACTAACAGATCAATGATGTGGTTAGTTTGATTGGTAGGTGAAATTTCTTGGCAAAGACCAGTCGTATGTTGAAGATGAGTCCTCTGAAGCTGAAAGGTGAGCGAGAAAGGCTTGGTAAGCCTCGGTCCCAATTTTGGGTACCCTTCATTGATTGTGTCTACAGTGTTGTCGATGGTATTTGTAGTCTGTTTATTACGTTGTTCACTACTTGTAGAAGCTTTCTATTTGATTTTGGAAAAGAAATGGTGGAGGCTGTAAGGCCCTCCTTGGTGATAGCCCTTAGGGTTTCGTAAATGGGCTATGGCTCTTGTAATAGCATTTTAGGTTAAAAATAATATTGTTTAAAGGTTGTGTAATCGTTTGTTTAATACTATAAATACACAATGTGAATCTTCCTAGGCCTCTTGCTTGGCCACTAAATTACTTTCGAGGATGCGAATCCGTTAAGGCATGTTGGTTTTTATGAGTTGAACTAAATCGCAACTGTAATGGTTGAATTTTTGATAAATTGAAGACTATGTTTATAAATTCTTTTGTTTCTTAAAAGACAGAGCTTATGGCCATAGTTTATTTACTTGTTTAGCAATTGTTTTAAATTTCGGTTGGTATAAAGCATTCACTTGGTAAAAAAAAATAGATTTATGTTAACACAACAATCTATTTGCAAAATGGTTCTATGGCTGCGAATCGGTTTAGGCCATTTGGAAAATTTGTTGTTGAAATTATATTTGAGCAACCTGTACTGTAAACAATAATCCTAGGGTTTGCTTTTGAAATAAACAATTTTGATTATTTAGGTTATGTTTATAACTTCGATGATTTTTGGTATAAACGATAGTAAATTCATGATAGTTTTCCTTTTAATATAGAAAAGCTCAAAATCTATTCTTTTTCATAAATGGGATTCTGTACATAGATATGAAATTTTATATTAGTAGGTTAGGGTTTAGGAACATAGTTTACATATAATAATAATTGAGTTATATTGATTGTTTACAGCTGGGTTGTACTAAGTTCGTAAATTCATTTAGTGTATAATGAATAGGGTGATATGTTTGTGACTTAGGTTTTAAAAGTATTAAAATAATGAATATTTTTTCTTTAATATGAGTAATGAATAGATTATAATATAGTATTTATTATTGTATTATACTACAAATTGTTTAATGACTATGTGGCATAAGCTTGCTGTAATAGACTCTCTGTAATATTCTTAGAGGTTTTGTATAAAAGGTTTAAGTCCTAGAAATGGATTATTATTCTGAAAAACTTGGAATTATAACAGTAAAAATATTCCAATGTTAACATGGTTACTTGAAGATATTGATGGTAAACTTATCCGAAGAAAATACCGTTGATTTATTTCTATGGAAACTCTACAATTCAATAATAGTTCAGACCATTTCATTCATGTATAAACGTTCCTATATATAGCTAAACATTCATTATGTACTAGAGTACTTCATCGTAAGATGAGTGGAAAAATGAATAAAGGAATTTTATTCATTAATCAATCATTTCTAATTCTAGGTTCAATTATTCAAATAATCATTTACAAGTAAACTTTTCTAATTAAATGCAGACTTAAGCATTCTACTAACAAATTAAAAATATCTAAGTACTAATAGAAAAACTAAACATGACTACTTTCATTCCAGTAATTTACTTTCACAGAAATAAATAAAGATAACACAATGGAACCTGGTAATTTGTAGAAGAGACAAATAGCCCAAGGAGCCTGTTCCACCCAACCTTTTCCTGAAGATACCTCAAATGGTTGTCTTAGGACCCCCGAGCCTGTCCACTGATCCACTAGGATGAATGTACTGTTTGAAGAAATGGAATTAAATACCCTTGTAACTCAACAGAAGTACTTAACAACAATACTACTATCCTCAGCAGTAAAGAACTCACCTATCAAGCTGCACTAGTTCTAAATGCAGCCTTAAACACTCAATCCACTTCTAAATTTACCCTCATCAAATCTCTTGTGCTCCTCCCTCAACTTCCTAAATTTCACAAGGTACATAATGAACAGCCTCCTGTTGAATTCGATGGATAGATATATGCATGCCTAGGTTTTTTTGGTCAGTTTTTCAATTAATGAGCCACCTTCTCTGTTGCACTTTCTTGGGGAACATGACCACAAAATTAGGGAAGTTTCCCCCTGCAATAGTTAGAAGTGGTTGAGGATGCTTCCATGTGTCATTTTTCTCTCACCCCAGTCTATTCCTCCTATTGGGTCAGTGGACACTCATTCAACAGCCTCCTTAGGCTATTTGTCTCATCTTTTATTTATTAAGTAATAAAATATTCAACATAATTAATTATAGTCATCCCTAACCCCACTTGGTCAATAGTCATAATATTTACATAAAATAAAATATAATGTTTTCTTAAACATAAAATGTTATTGAAATTGGGGTATGTGACATACGCCCCCCTTAATTCCAACATTTTCCTCGATGTTTCTTTATTCATCATCCTCAGAGCTTCCCTGGAATAGAATTGGATGTGTTTCCCGCATATGACTCTCCAATTCCCAGGTTGCTTCTTCTGGAATAAGGTGCTCCCATTACACCTTCACCTGTCCAATGGTGTGATTCCGAAGTAGGATTTCCCTCTTGTCAAGGATATATTTTGTTTCCACTAGAAAATCTTCTTTGGGCTCCACCTGTACATAATTCCAATTTATCACGAGTAGCATCATGTACATATATTTTTAAAACAAAAATTTGAAAAAATTATGAACTTTAAGATTCGGTGGTAAGGCCAATTGGTATGCCACCGGTCCAACCCTAGACAATATTTAGAAAGGCAGATAGCACCTGGGTGTTATCTTAGCACAACTCCCTAATTTTAAGGAGATCTTTTTTAGGTTTTACCTTAATGAAAACATGTTCGCTCACCTAGAACTAAGTGCTGAGTTTGTTTAAGATCCACTTGACTCTTCTGTTTGTCTTGTGCAACCTTTGAATTACCTTGTACCTGCTTCACAGTTAATTCCATTTCATTTAATAAATCAAGTCCTAGTATTAACTTGTCAATGGGGTTACTCCATGAGATGGGAGTATTGCATTTTCTGCCATACAGAATTTCAAATGGGCTGAATTTTTTTGAAGCTTGGTAGTGGTTGTTGTATGCAAACTCAACCAAGTGTAAGTAGTTCTGGCATTTACCTGGTTGTTCTCTTACGTACATCCTTAACATATCTTCCAAAATTTGATTTACCCTTTATATCTGCCCATCCATTTGCTAATGAAGAGATGTTCAAAAATTCAAAGTAGTATCTAGACCTTTAAATAAAGATTTCCAAAAGTTTCCCGTGAATTTAGAGTCCCTGTCAGAAATTATAACTTTTGGAATTCCATGCAGAGGGAAAAATTTGTTTCATAAATATTTCAGGAATATTAGTAGCCTTATGAGTGGTCTTTATTAGTATAAAATGGGCTTCCTTACTGAGTTTTTCAACAACTACCATTATCGAATCATTCTGGTTCTCATTTTTAGGCAAACCTGTAATGAAATCAATGTTGTTTATTTCCCATTTACGGCTAGAAATTGGTAACGGCTGTAATAAAATGGTTGGATGTTGGTGTTCAGTCTTAACCTGTTGACATTCAAAACATATATCAATATATTCTACCAACTCATTCTTCATATTCGTCCAAAATTAATCTTTCTATAACATAGTTATTGTTATCTGATAGCCAAGGTGTCCAAAATAAGGACTTTTATGTATTTCATTTAAAATCAGAAACTTAATTATAGGTATGTTAGGTATATGTAGCCTATTTTTTTAAAGTATTAACCCTTTCTCATTTAGATAATAATATGTTTTTAAACTTTCAATTACATTTTCTGCCATTTTAGCTTGCAATTTTCGATAATTTTCATCCAATTTTACTCCTTCTTCGAGCCGATCTTCTAAATCTATTTTGTAAGTACTTATTGCTGCCATAAAATTTAATCTTACATTTTTGTTTAGAGCATCAGCTACTTTATTTTCCTTCCCCTTGATATGTTGGATCTTGAAATCATATTCTCTAAGGGAAGCTATCCACCTAGCTTGTCTTGCGTTTAAATTTGGTTGATCCAACAAATACTTTAAACCCTTATTATCCGTCATTAAATTAAATTTTCTCTCGAACAAGTGATGGCACCACATATTTAATGCATGTATCACGGCAGCCAATTCTCGTGAATTTTAAGCATCCTAGACTTGTACTCTATTACATGTCCTTCTTGATATAAGACCCCACCAAGGCCATCGTTGCATGCATCAGTGCATACAACAAAATCCTTGTTAGGATCCGCAATGCTTAAAATGGGTGCAATAGTTAAAAATTATTTTCATTTCTTAAAACTCTCTTCACTTTTTTTATCCCATAAAAAATTCTTTCCTTTCTTCTGTAGAGAAGTTATGGGATTCGCGATCCTTGAAAATCCCTCAATGAACCTTCAATAAAACTCATTGATCCCCATGAATGACCTTACATCAGTCACATCCTTTGGGACCGACCATTCGTTGATTGCTTTTATCTTATTTGGATCAACCGAGATCCCATATTTTGTTATTACGTGACCCAAGTATTGTATTTTACCTTTCAAGAAGTCGTATTTACTGAACTTGGAATACAATTGATGTTCCCTTAACACTTGTAAACTAATTTTTAAATGTTCTTCGTGCTCTTCTTTAGTCTTAGAATAGATTAAAATATCATCAATAAAAACTACTACAAACTTATCTAGATATTTATGTAACACGTTGTTCATTAAACACAAAAAAGACTATTGGGGCATTAGTTATCCCAAACGTCATGACAACGAACTCATAGTGACCATATCGGGTCCTAAAAGTCGTCTTGAAAATATCCTCATCCCTAATCCGAACTTGATGATAACTAGATCTTAAGTCAATTTTTGAAAATATTGTTTCTACGCGTAACTGATCGAATAGATCATCTATGCGGGGCAACAGGTATCTATTTTTAATTGTCATCTTATTAAGCTGACTATAGTCAATGCATAAGCGCAGAGTACCATCCTTATTTTTAACAAGAATGACCAGTGCTCCCCAAGGAGACACACTTGGTCTTATATACTTTTTATCTATCAGTTCTTTTAATTGTGATTTTAATTCATTAAGCTCCAGGGTGTTCATCCAGTAAGGATATTTTGAGTTAGGCACCGCACCAGGTACCAGCTCAATAGTGAAATGCAGTTCCCTTTTCAGAGGCAATCCCAGAATTTCCTCTGAAAATACATCCGAATAACCTCTCAGAATTGGTATATATTCTAATTTTATTTTTTCTTCATTATTGATGTGTTCTTCATTAGTTATAGTTACAGCAAAATCTTTACATCCCTTCTGAACAACCCTTTTTAGTTGCAAGAAGAAATATGTCTAATTGTTGTTTTCCTAGGGATTCCTTTTACTGTTACCGTTTCTCCTTCATTATTTAACCAGGTAAATGTTTTATCGAACCAATTTAACACTACTTGATGTTGTTCCAACCAATCCATTCCAATTAATACATCATAGGATCCTGACGAAAGTACATTCAGCTTTACAGAAGTTTCAAATTGATTCATCATTAACGTACAATCTTTCACAAAATCAATTACTTTCTTTTTTGCTCCAGTACTTAATTGAACCAGCCATGACTTTGCAAATTTATCTACTGGTAGTTTACTTTTCTCTACTAAACTAGGAGAGGCATAACTTAGGCTAGCCCCTGGGTCAATTAAAATATAAATGGGTTTATGGTTCAGCATACCTTCTACTTCCACCAAGGAAATCTGATATTCAGCCTGTCTATTTTCCAGTGCTACATTGATTCGGGGCATCCCTCTTGCTAAATCACCAACCATTGTTTTTTCCTGCTAGCATGAATGTTGTTGACGTTCTTCTTTCTGTTAGGACAGACTGATGCATAGTGAGGTCCCTGGCCTTCCCAACATTTTATTGGTTCCTTACGTTCGTTATTTTTAACATAATTACTGTGATTACTTGTAAATTATGTATTTCTTGTGACAATAGGGTTTTGTTGTGGGTTACCTTTTGAATTACTTCCTTGAAATTTTCTGTTAGGAAGATTGCGTGAGTTATTATGCCTGAAATTCCAATTAGGTGTGAAATTTTTCTTCATTGATTGAAAGTTATTATTAGGTCTTTTTGTTTTTCAGTTTGGCATGTTCTCCCTTTTCTGGTTCTGCTCATAGAAGAAATATGCTTTTCACATGGCCTTTTCAAAGGTCTTGGGCTTATCATATTCAATTTTGTCCTTCATATGAAAAGGTAAAAAACTCAGAAACCAACGTTGTACTTTGGGTTTTTCATCAACAAATATAAGACACATATCGCAGTAAGCTTGAAAATTTACTATTTAACTCTTTCATACTCATGCTTCCCAACCTTAGGTCATAAAATTCTTTAGCTTGTTCCTCATAATATTACTCCAACAGAAATTTATTTTTAAAGTACTTCTTAAAAGTGCTTCAGTTTATATTCTTCTCTTTTATTCCCTTAACTCGCTTTATGTCCTGCCACGAGATGTCGGCTTTTCCATTTAAGTTATATATTTCCATCCTCACTTTTAACTAATTTGAATAATTATATATCTGAAAATACTTTTTCATTCAGGATAGCCATGCTTCGACTTCCTCTCCTTTTTCTGTTTCACCATTAAAATTTGGTGGTTTAATCTTTTTTAACTCCCCATAAATCTTTTCATAAGGCTTGTATTTCTTCTTTCTAGAGCGATAATTACTCTCGCTATTGTCACTAGCGTGATTATTTGTTCTAAGCACTTGAATTATATGATTGATTGTATATGATTATCCAAACATGCTTTTAGTTATTTTTGGTACTAGAAGCCCTAATACCTTCCAAATGACTTTTAACTATGGATTTTATCCATGATAACCCTAGAAATTACCTAGGAATTAATAATCATTAGAGGAAATTTCAACTCAAAATGAGCCTCCTAAGAAAAATAATAAAATAATAATTATTAATTTTGGAGGAAGAATTGAAAAAAACTACTTTTTTTGTTTGTATTTTCGACATATCTACCTATGATGTTACTCAAATTTCGATCGAGAGACCTTGCTTGATGCAAAATTAAATTCAGCATTCAACGAGTACCCACTCAGCATACTTCTGACAGACCTTGCTACCCCAAAAACAAAAAATACCTTAAAAAACGTGATGATAACATCGTCATCGTGTTTTTTCAGGTATTTCTTGTTTTTGGGGTAGCGGTGTCCATCAAAAGTATGCCAAGTGGGTACTCGTTGGATGTGGAATTTACTTTCGCATCAAGGGAGCTCTCTCGATCGAAATTTGAGTAAAAACACAGGTAGATATGTCAAAAATACGAACGAAAAAGTAGTTTATTTTATGATACCTATCCCCAAATTTATATTAAAAATTTGTTTAAGACCTATATTGTATTTAAAATTTAAAGCAATTTCATTGGCTAACACATGATGACATGGAATTGGAATTAGCGTTAAAAGCCCCATTTTGAGTTGAAATTTCCTCTAATGATTCATTTAGCAGCTAGATACTAACTAGAATATAATGAAGCTAACATGGGCATAAAACCATTGCATAAAATAATATTTATAACCTAGTTAGAAACTTCAACATGCATAAATAACTTGTTTATTTCTTTTACAAAGGAAATAGTATTATGTTACCATACAATGTCGGGTTAACGTGCAGGTTCAAAACTATATCAATACCAAAAGAATTTTGACTGAAGTGGAATCCACGTGGTGGATGCTCGTTGGATGGAGGGTTTTGAATTAAACCCTAAGCAAAAACATACAAAATTTTTCCCTAAGAACTCGCTTGACTTCATTAGCTATTTTGTTTGTTTTTGGATGGAGAAGTAGGCCGAGAGGCCCTCGACCTCCTCGATCTCTGCAACATTTGTCACTTTTATATTATTGCGGCCTTAGCAGGTTCTGAAGTTCTGGTTCTTTGCCATAACTGTTCCTTTGAGCTCGTCATTAAAACAGTGGTCACTTCTTGTTTTTCATGGCGTTAGCAGGCTTTGAACCTCTGGTTTTTCACCATTGTCATGTTCTTCAAGTTTTCCCATGGTGTTAATAGTCTTAAAGCTAATATGGTGAGTCATATAGACTCCTCCAAGCATTTTTATTTTCTTTTAAATAAAAATACTAAGCTATATACTGAAATATTGATGTTGCGGTTAGTTTAATTGGTAGATGAAATTTCTTGGCAAATCCCAGTCGTATGTTGAAGAAGACTCCTCTGAAGCTGAAGGGTGAGCAAGAAAGGCTTGGTAAGCCTTAATCCCAACCTTGGGTACCCTTCATTGATTATGTTTGTAGTGTTGTCAATGGTATTTGAAGTCTACTTCTTATGGTGTTCATTGCTTGTAGTAGCTTGTTGTTTGTTTTTGGAAAAGAAATGGTGGAGGCCGTAAGGCCGTCCTTGATGATAGCCCTTAGGGTTTCGTAAATGGGCTATGACTCTTGTAATAGTGTTTTAGTTTTAAAAGAATACTATTTAAAGCTTTTTAATCATTTGTTTAATACTATAAATACATAATGTGAAGCTTCCTCGACCACTGAAATGCTTTCGAGGATGTGAATCCGTTAAGGCATGTTGGTTTTTATGAGTTGAACTAAATGGCGACTGTAATGGTTGAATTTTTGATAAATTGAAGACTCTATTTATAAATTATTTTGTTTCTTAAAAGAGAGATCTTACGTCCATAGTGTATTTATCTGTTTGGCAATTGTTTGAAATTTTGGTTTGTATAAAGCATTCGCTTGGTAAAAAAAATAATAGATTTATGTTAAGACAACAATTTTTTTGCAAAATGATTCTACGGCTGCGAATTGGTTTAGGCCATTTGGAAAATTTGTTGTTGAAATTCTATTTGAGTAACCTGTAGTGTAAAGAACAATCCTAGGGTTTGGTTTTGAAATAAACAGTTTTGATTATTTAGGTTATCTTTATAACTTCGATGATTTTTGGTATAAATGATAGTAAATTCATGATAGTTTTCCTTTTAATATATAAGAGCTCGAAATCTATCCTTTTTCATAAATGGGATTTTGTACATAGATATGAAATTTTCTATTAGTAGGTTAGGGTTAGGAAACATAGTTTACATATAATAATAATTGAGTTATATTGATTGTTTACAGTTGGGTTGTACTAAGTTCGTAAATTCATTTACTGTAGAATGAATAGAGTGATATGTTTATGACTTAGGTTTTAAAAGTATTGAAATAATGAATTCTTTTTCTTTACTATGAGTAATGAATAGATTATAATATATTAGTTATTATTGTATTATACTACACATTGTTTAATGATTGTGTGGAATAAGCTTGTTGTAACAGACTCTTTGTAATATTCTTAGAGGTTTTGTATAAAAGGTTTAAGTCCTAGAAATGGATTATTATGCTGAATAGCTCGAAATTATACGGTAAAAATCTTCCAATGTTACCAGAGTTACTTGAAGATATTGTTGGTAAACTTATCAGAAGAAAAGATTGTTGATTTATTTCTATGGAAACTCTACAATTCGATAATAGTTCAGATCATTTTATTCATGTATAAACATTCCTATATATAGTTAAACAATCATTGTGTACTAGAGTAGTTCATTGTAAGATGAGTGGAAAAATACAGAAAGGAATTTTACTCATTAGTCAATCATTTCTAATTCTAGGTTCAATTATTCATATAATCATTTACAAGTAAAATTTCCTAATTAAATGAAGACTTAAGCATTCTACTAACAGATTCAAAATATCAAAGTACTAATAGAAAAAATAAACATGACTACTTTCATTCCAGTAATTTACTTTGATAGAAATAAATAATATAACACAATGGAACCTGGTAATTTGTAGAAGAGACAGGCCAAGGAGCTCGTTCCACCCAACCTTTTCCTAAAGATAGCTCAAATTCTTGTCTTAGGACCCCCGAGCTTGTCCACTAATCCACCAGGATGAATGCATTGTGTGAAGAAATGGGATTAAATACCCCTACAACTCAACCGAAGTACTTAACAGAAGTACTATTGTCCTCAATAGTAACAGTAAAGAACTCAGCTATCAAGCTGTACTAGTTCTAAATGTAGTCTTAAAAACTCAATCCACTTCTAACTTTCCCCTCATCAAATCTCTTGTGCTCATCTCTCAACTTCAGAAATTTCACAAGGTACAGAATGAACAACCTCCTGCTGAATTTGATGGATAGATATATGCATGCCTAGGACTTTTCGGTTAGTTTTTCAATTAATGAGCCACCTGCTCATTTCCACTTTCTTGGGGAACATGACCACAAAATTAGGGAAGTTCCCCCCTAGAACAACTAGAAGTGTTTGAGGATGCTACCATGTGTTAGTTTGCTCTCACCCTAGTCTATTCCTCCTAGTGGGTCAGTGGACACTCATTCAATATCCTCCTTAGGCTATTTGTCTCATCTTTTATTTATTAAGTAATAAAATATTCAACATAATTAATTACAGTCATCTATGACCCCACTTGGTCAATAGTCATAAACTTTACAATAAAATAAAATATAATGTTTTCTTAAACATAAAATGTTATTGAAATTGGGGTACGTGACAGCAGTAGAAGAAGGAGTGGTTGCAGCAACTAAGGAAATAAAGCCTCCAGTGGTCGAGATAGAAACCTCCTCAGAAATAAAAGGAAATGTAATTGAGTAGGAATGACCTTTAGCAGGAATTGGATAAGTATCTACCCTTCTCACACCAAACAAGAAGAGGAAAATATCAAGTGTTGGGGGAGAATCATCCAGGAGAAGAAGAACTAGGGCTTCCTGGACAATAGAAGTGGTAAGCGTTGAAATTCCTATTTTTCCCACTAAAACACAAGAACCAATGGGTATTTTACCAATGGCTTCCAATATCACACAAGAACTTGTTGAAACATAGGAATAATCATCTAGAAGAAGAAGACCTAGGGCTTCTCGAACAGCAAAAGTGGTAAGTAATGAAATTTCCATCTTACCCACTGAAACACAAGAACTAGTGAGTAATTCACCAATGGATGCCAGTATTAAACAAGAACTTGCTGGGACCAAAAGAAGAATAAATAGGTATTCTTGGGCAGTGGAAAGGGAAAGGATCAAAATTTCCATTTTAACTCCTAGGGTACCCACTAAAACACAAGAACTAGTGGGAAATGCACCTATGGCACCCACCATTACCCAAGAACCTGTGCAGCATCATTTAGAAATGTTGCAATATGAAAATGAACTACTAAAGGAGGATGCACAAGCAATGAGGGAAGAACTAGAAAGGTGGAAGGAGGAAAGCAAAAAGCAAGCAGCACTAGGCCTCGAAACTTTGGCTGAAGCTGCTATTCAGTTTGAAGATCCACTTTCTAGCCGGGAAAAAGAAGAGATTATATGTCATGAATGTGGAGTCTTGTTTAAATTGGCAGGATATAAAGTTGATAAAATGGAAATAGTAGCATGGATATTGGCACATTCGGGCCAAGGAGGAGATGAGACACTGAATGAGGAACTAGCAGAAGAAACAGGGTTGAAGATGGATGAGATTCCTGAACAAGAACTACATATATATGAGGCACTACAACCTCAATACTAAGAAAATACTAAATTTATTCCTTCTGGAATCAATTCTAGGGAATTCGATTCACTTCCAAACCAAGAGCCGTAGTCGAGTGACACAGAGATTGTGCAAGTGCAAATTGTGCAGGAGCAATGGTAAGGGGACACGGAGATTGTGCAAGAAGGAGTCCAGCAACCTGAAGATATGGAAATAGAACATGAAACTACTACGTAAGAACTAATGTCTTAAAATTTGGTTACTGAAACTACTACGATGGAATTGAAGGAATCATACACTATCACACAAGAACCAATGCTTTTGAAAACATTTTTTGACACAGAAGTCCAAACTGAAACTGTTGAAACACAGGAAATAACACATTAGAGGAAATTTGGGGTCTAAAATGGGCCTTATAAGAAAACGCGCCAACAATAAATTTTGTGATTTGGAATTCAAGAACCAATAGGATTTCAATAAAATGAGTCAACCATAATGGTTGAATTGACATATTTGTCATAAAAGAAAACTAATTTTTTTGTTCGTATTTTTGACATATCTCCCTGTGTTTTTACTCAAATTTCAAGTAGGAGAGCTCGTTGGATGCGGAATTTAATTCCACATCCAACGAGTACCCACACTGCATACTTTTTATGGACCCCGCTACCCAAAAAATAAGAAATACCTGAAAAATGTGATGATGAAGTCATCATCACGTTTTTTCAGGTATTTCTTATTTTTTGGGTAGCGGGGTCCATCAAAAGTATGCAGTGTGGGTACTCGTTGGATGTGTAATTAAATTCCACATCCAACGAGCTCTAATACTCAGAATTTGTGTAAAAACACATGGAGATATGTCGAAAATACGAACACAAAAAGTAGTTTTTTTCATTCTTCCTCCAAAATTAATAACCATTATTTTATTATTTTATTATTTTAACTATTATTTTATTATTTTCCTTAGGAGGCCCATTTTAGATCTCAAATTTACTCTAATGGTTCAGACTGAGGATGAAACTGTTGAAACACGGGAAGTAGCAGTTCAGACTAAGGAAGAGGAAGCAACATACCATATCCTAGATGTTCAAAAACAAGAAGCAGCAAAGCAGGTGGAGGTTGCAGAACTTTAGGAGATAGAAGAGGTAACACTTTAAAATATTGATGCAAGTATATGGAAACGTCATGCAAGCTAATTTGATGAAGGAATTATTTCCCTTACTGACAAAAACAAGGTTATTCAAGAATTAAGGGAACAATGGGTTGAGGAGATATTCTTTCAGAAAATTCGATGGGAAAAGATGCAGGAAAAAATAAAAGAGTTAAAGAAATATGAGTCTATGGATAAAGAAAAAGAAAATATGCTCACTTTAACTCATGATTTATTGAGATGTAGAGCCCCCTCTTCATCTTATCTTCTATTCCTATTTGAACAGATGACTCTGTTACATATTAAGGCTTTAAAGGAAGGAAGGCCCTGGCAGATTGTAACACCTTCTCAATTTTCAAAAACTTTCACCTAGAGTGAGTTTTTAGAGCAGAATTTGCTCTGTGAATTATATTTGCATGTTAGGGCATGCCTGATGGATACACAAGATAATCCAGTTCCCTGTATTGGGGATATTCATTTGAGATCATTTACCTCTTTCGTCACCAATCATGTGCGTTGGTTAAGTGCCTCATGGACCATTCAGAGAAATGAGGACATCTCCACACTATGGATTCATGGAGAACCTAGAGACCCTATCCTTTTGATTACTAGGCACAGGGGAAACCATACATATCCATAGAAATTCAATCAGTTGGTTGTATTTGAATAGAAGGTTATCTCTACTTGTGTTGACATGATATCTCGATAGGAGGACATTTCTCTGCAAGGAAGCAGTCAAAGATGGGAATTTTCCCTTGTATCCTTGAGGGAAAAAGATTTGTTTTGTTTTGAAAATTTTAAATATGCCCTATCTAGAGTACCTGGCTATGTTAAATGTATGGATTCATGTGGTCTAAACTGGTTGGGTTTGAGGTTTAGATTTCCTCTTATTTGGTAGCTAAATAGAAACTACAAAGGAACCTACATGATGAAAAAGAAAGCTAAGAGATATTGTTGGGGTGATCTGATCATGAGCAATGGGTTTTTGCAACCAAAGGAGGTACCGAAACATTCATTCAACCTCATGAATTTTCAAAAGAAGAGTTTTGATTATGATTTAGACTTAGACTAGTTCAAATTGTTGCATGAGGACAAGCAATCGAATAGTTGGGGGTAGATGTTGGGTCCTGAATTTTCCCTTTTTTCCTTACTCTGTTTCATCCTTTCTCCCTACTATTTTCCCCATTTTGCAATTGAATCCCTATATTTCTCATACAAACAAGTATAAATATCTCAGGTATAAATCATTATTTATTATTTTGTTTTATGCTTGGTTTTTCTTACAGTTATGAGTTTTACCTTTCATATGTGTTGATTAGTTAATGATTTGAAAGAAGGATTTAGAATCACCAACTGGCCCAACTACAACAGACTGTCATATATGAAATTTAATCCTGCTTAGCATCAATTACCTGCTCAAATGACACGGTCAACATTAATGTAGAAGGAATCTCGGATATGCCTTCACGCTTGCAACTGAAACTCCTCGAGAATCTTCTGCAATTCGTTGGGAATGTCAGTTCGTGGAACATCTCGAAGTAAAATCCTATTTATTCCTGAGCTGATTTTATGCAAGGGATTGATAGTTGTAATTTTCTTGATGATTCGGCAGCCTGAAGAGAAAAGATCTTCATGACTTCCCGAAATTGATGTAACAGAATAGCTTTGCTCTTCTATAAGTATACGCAGGTAGGGAGAGCCAAGGGTTCACAAATTGTAGAGATATAGCAGAGTAACTATAACTGTAACTGTAATTTTTATCAAATTAATAAAGGAGTGACAATTCTCAGTACCTATCTGTTGCAGACTTTGTGAGATTTCAACAGCATCTATGTTTGAAGGCCAGAGCCCGCCTTCTAACATAGTTTCTAGTAGTTTAGATGCTTTAGTATTTTATTTATGTTTTGTGTGAACTTTCAATTTGATACATCTTTATGGTTAGTTGCAACTGCATTCAATATTCAATGATTGCATTATTTGGTTTTCTTTGGTTTGTTGTAGGTGGTGTGGTGTGATAGTCGACTGTGTAGTTAATCTTCCCTTTTATGCAGAAGTGTGTTAGTAGTTGTTACAGACTTTCCCACCTCCTGTGTTGTGTGTGTTATTTATATTTCTGGAGTTTGCATGATTAGATCAATCTTTTTCTTTAATGAATTTTTTGTTTGATTAGTGAGAAGAGATCTTTATGATTTGGTATATTAGACTTTCATTTCCTACAAAAGTAAATCTATGTGGATTTCTCCTTAGATCATAAACCTTAAGATTAGTATGATAGGAAATAGAAGTTATTTTTAATTCCTATATGGGTAATGTTATTTTTATTTCTTACAGAGAGCTGAGTTGCCTAAATAGTAATTAGTATTGAGTTATTTTCATTTTACGTATCAACTACTGAAATTTTTTATGCATATACTTTGCTAATTTCCTTTGAAATAAAAGACTTCCCTGGGTTGGCAATTAAATATTGAACACTCTTCTTGTTAAGTAATTAATGAGCATATAGAGTGCCCAACAGTATCCTTCTCTCTTTGTATTTTCCTATTGGTGCTCCATTCTTTTCATCCTCTTTTAGAATGTCTTGGTACCATGCAGATATCCTCTTAGCAAGAGTTTCATCAAGTAATATTTCAACTAGTTCTACTGGTTCTTAGGGAAAATTTTAAGGATCCATAATTTTATCAAAGTGTAGAAACCTTGGTGAATCTTACTGATTATTAAATTTGCAATCATAAAATTTTTGGTGATTTCTTTGTAAAAATATTCAAATTTCAAAGGTTTGTATAGTTTTTGACAACTTTTGGCGATTTTTAGAGTAAAAAAAATTATCCTGTGGAATTTGGGAGAATTAGTTTTAAAAGAAAGGAAAATTGGAGAATCGTTTTTTTGGAAAAAATGTTCAAAAATATCCCATGGGATAAATTTATCCCCTAATATTTTCCATGTTGGTTCTTAAGGAGCTAGTGAATCTAAGGACTCTTCTCGCTTTCCCCTCTCATCATATGAATGGTGAAAACCATACTATGGATCCTCTATAATGGGAGTCTCATTATCCTCCATATCTAAAGCACACTTAAGTTCTTTACAACACTTGAAGGAAGCCTCTTAATGAAATGTTACATCTCTGCTAACTTCAATGTGTCTTTGTTATGGTACATAGATTTTGTAGGATTTGGAGGACTCACTATAACCATCAAAAGTACCTTTATTTTTGGATGGATCCATATTTTTCCTATTCTCTTTTGGTACATGAATGTAGAAAAGATGGTGCTGACATAGGACCACATATATATGAAGGAATTAATTCTAGGATCCCTCTGGATCTACTAGCATTGCTTGGAAAAATATTATTGATTTTCTTCCCAAGAGCTCAACCTCTACAAACACTATCATGCTCAGACTGAAATACAGGAATACCTTTTACCATATTTTGCAATATTGATAGCACTTTGAAAAGGAAAAGACCAAGCTTCATATGACATAGTTCACAAGGACTGATTGTCTCATGGATCATGGATTTAATGAAATTTCTAGGTACCTTGTAGATACCTCCCTCTCTAACACCAATCATAATTTTAGATTTCAATTCTTTATTATTATGACACAAGAGCACTTAATTATCCATTAATATTACTCTAAAACCTTTATCTTCTAGAACCAAAATAGAAAGGAGGTTCTTCTTCAAACTAGGACATATAGAATATCATGTACATGGAATAAATATCCTAAAGTCAGCCGAAAGGAAGTGAATCCTAATCCTTGAATCAAAAAGGCAGTATTATCTCCAATTTTCACTCGACATGTGAACTTTTTCTCCTTCAGATATGTTATAACATTCCTATATCTAGTCATGTGTTTTGATGTGCCACTATCCACCAACCATGTCTTAGCACTAGTGATAATGGATCCATATAGGGATGATACAAGATAGTACTCCTTCCTTGTCTCTTGACCATTGGAAAAAAAAAAATTGTAGGTTTATCTTTTGTAGCAGTAGAAGCATGAAATATACCCTTGAATTTTTTTCTTTGCTTTTCCGGACACTCTCTTTCATAGTGGCCCTTCTTATTGAAGTTGAAGCATTTGAATTTGGACTATTGGAATATTATAAACCCACTCAATACTTAGTATAACAAATATTAATCATTTCTTCTTAATTTCCTATCCACTAGCCTTGATAGTTGGCATCCACTTTCACCACTTGGTTAATTTTTTCCATATATACCCCAGGAGTGCCTTTATCCAGATTCTGGTTATATCCTACCAACTTTATTGACTTCCCAGATTACTAATTGCACCTTCCTGCAGATTTTGTCTTTATACTACTTTATTCCTGCTTTCAGTGGATAAGGTAAAGCTATTCAACTAAGAAACTGATATCTTTTGTGGCCAACCTATCCTCCATTATTTTCTCTCTAAATTCTATGATTAGCATTTTTTTCCATCACTCATGAAAACTCACTCATGCTTTAGCCAACTTGTGAGCTCCTTGAATGATCTGAAAAGTGATTTAGTCACCTATGGGGATTTATCATATTTTAGTAAGTTTGTTTTATGAGCTATCATGAGTTGTCTTCTTGAAACTCTATTTTATTTTATAAGGATGTATTACTAATGTAATAATAATCAATTCATTTTATCAATAATACATGGAAAGATATTGGATCATTCTCCACTTATCTTGTATTAAGTTTCATTAGTCTTCTCTTGTGCATGCTTGTGAGAATTATCTGTGTATCAATATCAAAATCCTATGCTTCTTCTTAGCATCAAGTCTCTATATCTTCATAGTATTGGAGCTGTTATTTCTACATGGTATCAGAGTGCAAGGTTTCCCAGTCTATCAAGGTTATACATGATATCAGAGCTTCAAGCTCTACATGATATCAGAGCTTTCAGATTGTCAAGTTCTACAGAGTTTAGGAGCTATCACTTCTCTACATTAGAGCACATCTAGTCTCATGTCCATCTCTAAAGAAGATATTGAATTGATCTTACAATATTTTCTCCTAGTTTATATTTGTGCAGGTTGCAAAGAGAATCTCCAAGAGCGCATCAACTTCTTAGCATGGATTACTCTTCATCTATGATCATGACTCCCTTCAACTATCATGAATGGAAATCCAATATTGGCATTTTTTTGCACAATAAGGTACTATACATAGTTTGTTTGGATTTAGTGAATGAGCCCAATGTTGTTGTTAAGAAATTTAAACGGCATAATAGGTTGGATGAAGCCTAGGGATTGCTTTGTCTCTCAATTTATCCTGATTTTATTTTTCATCTAGATGGTTTGACCACTCCAAACCAAGTATGGACCAAAATTGAGTCTCTCTTTGGAGTACAAGATGAGATAACCATGCATCAACTGGAGAATGATTTGTTCTCATTGAGTCCAAGCAACTTCGAATCCATTGAAGGGGTATTCATCAAAATCAATTCACTTGTTCTATTGCTCAAGAAATGTGGGATTGAGAAGAAGGAATATCAATTGATCCTTTCCAACATTTCAAAATTAGGTCCTAAATACTCATATTTTGTGTCAACTTTTTATGCTACTAGGCTTGCTATTTCGAAATGGAAAATTCCCTCTTTGAGTACATTCTTTGATTTACTAACAAAGGTGAAATATAAATTGATCTGTATGGGTGACCTTAGAATCTCCAAGGGCAAGGATCATGCTTTCATAGTTTAAGAAACAAATAATTCAAAATCAAAAGAGAAGCAAATAGTGAAAGAGAATAATACAAAGTCATATAACTAAGATCAAATATCAAATCCTATTGATGAAGGTTTAATTAAGAAAGTCAAGAAGAAAGGGATACAATCCAAGTGTTCTTATTGCAGAAAGGGTTTTCATCTTGAGAAGAAAAATTTCAAGAATAATATGGACATCGTGTCTCAGCTACTTGAGAAAGCATAACATTTAAATTCCAAATGAACTAGAGAAGCATGTTGAATCCTCATAACATTGTCTTAGTGTGCAGTCCCAAGGTAATATGAACTATGCCTTGAGTTCCAGAGTTAAATAATTTTCCCACATATCTGATATATATTCATTTTCTGATATATAATAATCATAAATCTCATTTTTTTCTTGAATAATCCACCTATCCATCCACTAGATCCATCTCCCAAGGGTTGTGTTTTTTTCACTAGATCCTGACTGGTCATCTAGCAACTCTTCCTCACTCCATTCAAATGATTATGAATATGATTTAGAAGAAAGTTTTCAGGGTGATATGCATTTTATGACATCATACATACCATTTATCCATCCTTTTAATACTTGTAAGACTATACAAACCCCAAGTTCAGTAGTTGATTCCTTATTGTTTTCCTATGCAGCGTTACTTATATATAATGGTTTCATGTCTTGTCTATTTTTCAATGGTTGGTTATCCATGAAATTATTCATCATTGGAATTTTTTTACACATGTTTGGATATTTTCTAATCATCTATGGTTCATATTTCAATTCCATCTATCATTTATATTTTTACATCCATCATTTTTCCCTCAGTTCCTCATCCTTTTCCTACTATGGCCCTATACCCTCATGGAGACACTATACCTTTGGTTTTCTATTATCTATATGATAATATTCTAGTATTTTTGATACATTTCAACATCATTTAAGAATTGGGAAGGTGCTACAACAGTTTGAAAAGAAGATACAAGGCCCACTTCACCATTTTCAGCTATACAAGGAACTGATTGTATATAAATTTTTACTCTTTGGGAAGGAGTATGCACATATAAATTTTAGTTTTGAAATTGATTTTATATATTATAACATGTTGTCAGAAATAAGTATTCATATAATACTCATCCTTCATTAGATGATGATCTACAAGGAGCCTCTCCTCTTCTTTCTTGTTGATACTACACTCTAGTGCATGATCATGGAGTTCACAACTTCTTCATCAAGTTCTTCCATTAGAAGCAGTTCAACCATCTCATTCAAGTGAAGAAAAATATATAATGAAGACATGATTTTCAATTTTGTTCCTTGTCCTTTCTTGAGGGAGGATTTTCCCTGTGTGGTTTTTCCTCTTTCCTCACTTTTATGGACAAAAATAATTGTAAAGGGTGACCATAGCCTTGTAGTTGGGACCTATATGCATCTATATTTATTATTATTTCATATAAATCCTTCATAAATTCAGCCTTAAAGGGTTTCATCGGAATATTATAAAGCCACTCAATACTTAGGATAACAAATATTAATCATTTCTGGTTAATTTCCTATCCACTAGCCTAGATAGTTGGTATCCACTTGCACAACTTGGTAAATACTTTCCATATATACACGAGGAGATAATTTATCCTAATTCGGGTTAGATCCTACCAACTTTATTGACTTCCAATATTAGTAACTGCACCTTCCTGCAGATTCTGTCTTTACACTAGTTTATTCCTGCTTTTCAGTGGTTAAGGTAAAGATAGTCAACTAGGAAACTGCTATCTTTTGTGGCCAACCCATCCTCCATGATTTTCTCTCTAGATTCCATGATTAGCATGTTTTTACATCACTCATGACAACTCACTCATGGTTTATTCAATTGGTGATATCCATGACTGATCTAGAAAGTGATTTAGACACCTATGGGCTTTTATCATATTTTAGTAAGTTTGCTTTATGAGTTAGCATGAGTTGTATTCTAGTAACTCTATTTTCCTTTATAAGGATGTATTAAAAATGTAATAATCATCAATTCATTTTATCAATAATACATGGAAATATATTGAAACATTATCCACTTATCTTGTATTAAGTATCATTATTCTTCTCTCTGTTTTCCTTGTGCATGCTTGTGAAAATTATCGGTGTGGCAAGATCAACATCATGTGCTTCTTCTTAGAATCAAGTCTCTATTTATTCATAGTATCATAGTTGAAATTTCTAAATGGACTTATCAAAGTACTTGTTGAATTATCTTTCCTTTTGATGAGGAAAATTCTTCTAAGAAAAGGATTTATTTTCTCTCTTCATCCTTGTTGTAAGAGCAATGTTTTGTTCTTTAGAGGAAGCAATATTGCTTTGGATTCACCCTTCTTCTTGGAGGCAATCATGCCATTGTATTTCAAATTTTTTTTGCACCTCTCAACCATTAACAACGGCTAATAATGCATCCCATGAGGATGGAAGACCATCGACATCATTCTGAATGAGATCATCATCATCGGTAGTTACTCCAATGGTCATGAGTTGATCTCTTACTTGAGAGATATTTTTCAAGAAGGAAAAAATTGTCTCGTCCTTCTCCATATTCTATTATGGACCTTGTTCTCCAAGTATATCTTTTGAAGTGGATATTTCTTCTCATAAATATTGGTCAATGTGTCAAAGCACTCCTTTGTAGTCTTCAATGGAGTAATAATTGGAATCAAAATGTATTTCACCGAATCATAAATTTTTTTCTTAGATTTGGATTGATTATTCTTGGAATTAGTGACGACATTAGTAGTAGGCTCTTCAACAACATTAGATATGTATCCATCAAGGTCATGCTCTTCTAAGATGTTTATAATGTAGTCCTTACCCAAGTATTGAAGTTTGAAGTTCCTTCAAGTTTATCTTCTGACCTTACTAAGATCGAGGTAATTGTTCTTCAAGTATTGTGATCAACTTATATCACTCAGGATCAACGTAGGCTCAATATTGATTGTATAACTTAGCTCATTCATGCCCTGGGCTACGATACGATGTTGAATTTCATTGAGATTTGATATTTAGTATGAATTTGTGGAATTACCGAGTACTTGAAATCAATTGAACAATAATACGCATAAGCATTCACACATAACATAGGATGTAACCTATGGAAAACCCTCAAAATAATGAGGTATAAAAACCTAACAAATATCCTTTGCACAAGGATAGATAACAGAGAATGTATTTTTTAATTGCAAATTACATTCAAAATCCCTGGTGCAAGGTAAGAGATAATCCAAACACCCAGGTGTAATCACTGAGAAATAGAGAAGAGATAATGATCACATAATTCAATTGTATTCCATGCACACAATTTCAACTTGCAAATTTTGGTCTCATGCAAGAAGTATAAAATGTTTACATGGGAGAAACTGGTCTCATGTAGAAGATAGTGAATGTCTGCATGGTGAATTTCTTTGTACCTTGATATCATCAATCCTACACAACAACTACACAATACCTTTTCATTATTGGAATATATATTTTACCTTCTTACTTCACAATGAACTCTCCTTCCAAATGGATTCTATATTGCTTACTCAGGATGCTAACTTAACTATTGTCATTTAAGTGTCGTCTTTTAGTTTAACACAAGTGTCACAACTTAAGTTTCATATTTTAATTTACTAATTTTTTGTCATGCAAAACACTTTTAGTTAACTAGATATTCTTTATTTACACTTAGTTAATTGTCTTAACTAAATATCTTCTTAATTTCATCGTTGAAGTGACCAATTCGAGTTCTCCTTAATTATCTGAAGTATGCCTTGTTAATATCACTTGGAGTTAAACAATTCGAGTTCTTCTTAATTAACTAAAGTATTTATCATGATCAATTTCGAATTATTTATTATTAATGCATATTATCTTTATCTCTTATCTTATCTGCATGGTCTACATGTGCAAAATTTAATTTATCTATCATATCAATTATACTAAGGATATTTGTCCAATGATGTGATCATATTATTTTACTATTGTTCCAAGAGGTGATATGCTAAAGTAATTCACTCTAGAGGTGGTCATCCTCTAGATGAGACTTAATAACTAATCCATATTGAGTGACCATGGTCAGTAAAATATTACACAAAATGCATGCTTCAACATGCAAAGTATTACCTCTACACATGAGGTACCACCTCAACAAATGAGGACCCGAATTGAAACACAAGCCCTTAGTCTTGTCCAACAATATTGTACAACATCATTACATTGATATATAAAAGTGCATTCCTCAACACATGAGGCTTAGCCTTTACACATAAGGATTCTTAGTCGTACTTGAGTCCAACTAAAGAATATACTCCAAGTTTCTTGAGTCCAACTCATGATCCCTAAGGTTCTACCTCAACACATGAGGCCCAATCCTGGCACACGAGATTGGCTTGGAGAATGACTCATGATGTTGTAACGTTAACATTTAGATAGTTTGTATTGATTTTAATCTTATATCCCTTTTCCATTTCATTACTTAATAGATGTTGGAGTTTTATTATATTCCTATGCTTTGTGATATTTAGAACCAATGGATCTAGAAGATAAATGGAGAAGTAAATAATTAGAAATCCATAGAAGAGAAAATAATTAATAAAGTTCCAAACAATATAATATTTAATAACCAAATGATTTCTCAAATATAAGCTATGAATCAATGCTTGATTAATTAGATACAATATTACATATAGGTAACCAATATAGGATTAATTGCATGCACAAGCATAAGAGTTAGTGTAAACTCAAGATAAAATGTCCCTAGATATCCAAGTGTATCCTCATTAAGAAGTAAAATTGGCCATGAATTGGAAATATAGTGCTTAATTAGAATATATGTAATGTACCCTTTTAGAGTTGCAAGGCACACTATTAAAAAATTCAAACAAATAACACTAACTAGTTTGCTTCAATATACTTTCTTCAAACACAAATAAAATTTTCCTATTCTCCCCAAAATTGGCACTAAGGTCAAATATAGACTTATAACAATCTATACTATCCTAAACAGATTCTCAAATTTAAAAAATACACATTATCTATGTTAGAGCACTAATCCACCTTAGTTCCATGATCTATCCTTCATGCTATGTCATATGGTTCAAAACTAGGCTATGTTGATCAACCTTGGTCTATTGGGTGTTTTGGACTCTTAATTTATTTGAGGAAATCCACTTTGATCATTTTGAATACCCATGTTCCCTCATTAATGACATTTCAAACCTTGGTGTGCTACCCATCCCTTAAATCATCGAAATTGTTTGACCGTAGGCGCTAGTGCATGTATTTTGTGATTTTTGGCTCTCCTTAGGAATTTATTGCTTCCTAGAACCACTCCCACTCACCCATGTGCTCACACATGACTATTCTACCCTCATTTATGTCTCATCATGATCCATCCATGTCCACACAAGCATTCGTGACCATTTGGGATGGTTTGGGAGCTCATTGGTCCACCTAGGGGGGTTTTGAGGTCAAAGCCTAGCTTGACACATGTATGCATCCATATTTCCTCCAAATGCTA
The DNA here is from genome assembly GCA_001517045.1 of Pseudotsuga menziesii. NCBI lineage: Eukaryota > Viridiplantae > Streptophyta > Pinopsida > Pinales > Pinaceae > Pseudotsuga > Pseudotsuga menziesii. The sequence continues at coordinate 21,059 of LPNX010490252.1, read as the reverse complement.
AAAATTTCTTCCTAACGTAATATAAACCTGATAAATACATATATACATGTTGGACAATCATAATAAACTATGTTATTTACTACATTTGTATGTGTCAATTTCAGTCTTTCTACTATTTTTGTGCATAATTGTGTGTAATATTGAATTGTGAGAATCCCCTTGGCTCCTAGATCATACTTTGAATAAATTATCACATGGTATTATATCTATTTGGAGCTGAAAATCAAAACCATAGTGTTTGATTTGTTGTTTAGGGAATTTTCCAGAAAAAATAAAGTGTTTGCATTGTAGGTACAATCAGTGTTTCCGTCACTCAGTGCGCAAGAAGAAATGGAGCAGACTCATGTATTGCTTAATCCATTCAACTATTTTTAGTGGAATTCTGAAATGGTGATCTCTCTAAAATTGAAAGTCTTGTTCAGAGTCACCATGGGGATTGAGACCGAACACAACTCTGTTGTGGAGAAATCGAAGTGATTCAACAAACTTGATGTGGCATTTGGGATACTTTATCTCAACATTTCAAGAGACCTACTCTTCCATGTAGACAGTCTAAAAACTCCCAATCAAGTATGGATCAAGCTCGAGTCCTTGTTTGGGAAGACTGATGATATGAGAGGCCACGAGCTAGAAAATGAGTTGATCTCACTGAGCCCAACTCACTTTGAGACGATCCAGGACTTCTTCACCAAGTTCAAATCATTGGTACTTTATCTGAAATAGTGTGGCATAGAAAATAAATAGTACCATATGATATTTTCCATACTTTTGAATATAGGTATAGATTATATAGTGTTTGTGTCAACATTCCACTCTAGCAAGCTCACAGCTCAAAAATGGAGGATGCCATCACTGGAAGACTTCATAGAGTCACTAACTCAAGAGAAAGACAAGCTGGTGCAAATGGGTACCATCAAATCTAGTAAGGATCAATCCCTTGCTGCAAGAGTTTCAATTCTAGCCAAAGGCAAGGAGAAAGCCATATATTCGAAGCAGTGAGAGATGAAGAAGCAGGAGAAGCCCAAATCTTCAAATGGGGTTTCAAATAATAGTAAGGACAAGGACAAGAAGAAGAAAGAGGATAGAAAAGGCACTTATTCTCACAAATCTTGGAATCCAAAGAGTGCTTTCATGAATAATACCATTGACATGATGATGCAACTTCTTGAGAATAACAGCATCTCTCTGCCAGAAGGCGCAAGGAAGAAAGATGGTGGCTCAAGCTCAGACAACAAAGAAAGGTGCCATGCTTTGGTTGTTGGTTCTTCAAGCTCTTCTTCCTTCATAATATATTAAGGTGCCTCCAGGAACATGGAATCCATGCATGATTCCTTCTCCGCCCTGCATCCTTATATTGGTCCGTCCATTCTATTGGGTGATGATTTAGAAATCCAAACCAAAGGGATTGGTAGGATTGATATTGAAGATGGGTACTTCAACAATGTGTTGCTTGTGCCTGATCAAGCAGTGAACCTACTCTTTGTCTATCAAATTAAAGACATGGATATAGACAAGAGAGTAACATTTACACAAAATGATGTGGAAATCTTAGAAATTTCTATAGGCGAAGTTGTTGCAGTGGGTTTTGTTGACCATGATTCGAGAATGTACAAATTCTCTTACTTCCTTCCATACTCTCAAGGGAATGTGCTTATGTCACATGCCAATGAGACAAGAAATTTATGGCATGAGAGATATGGCCATATCAAGTAGAGGTACCTCCAGGAATTGAGCAAGGAAATCATGGTTGAAGGGCTTCCTACCATCAAGTTTTCCAATGACACATGCAAAGGTTGTGTAGTGGGCAAGCAGTTTGAGTGCATATATGATAAAGGAAAGGAAAGGACGGTTGTCCAAGTGTTGGATATTATACATTAATACATCATAGGGCCTCTTCCCACACCCTCATATGTGAATTCAAGGTATGTGTTGACTTTCATGGATGATTTATCAAGGTACTACTGGGTGTATTTTCTCAAGATAAAATATGAAGTCTTTGAGACTTTCAAAGTGTACAAAGCCTTAATTGAGAATGCATGTGGGAATAAGATCAAGGTTGTTAGGACTGAAAATGTTAAAGAGTATGTCAATAATAATTTTCAACATATTTTTGAAGAATGTGGCATCAAAATGCAGCATTAGGTTCCCTACACACCACAACATAATGGTGTTGCAGAGCACAAGAACAGTGCTCTCAAGGAGATGGAAACCTATATGATGGAAGCAAAGGAGTTGAATCCTAATATATGGGATGAAGCTATCAACTGTGATTCATATGTATAAAAAATATCTCTATACAAATATTTGTATGGGAAAACTCCATATGAGGCTTGGAGTGGTCACAAGCCATGTGTTTCTCATTTCGGGGTTTTTGGCTCAAAGGCTTGGGCTAGGATTCCTCCCAAGAAGAGAAAGGCCTTGTAACCTCAAATAAAGGAGTCCATTATGGTTGGATATGATGAATATGAAAATGGATACAATCTCTTTGATCTCTCATCTTAGAAAACATTCATTTAAAGGAGTGTATAGTTCGAAGAATATCCCATGCAGGAGATCGAACTAGGTCAAGGGGAATGCTCAAATCCTACTTCCTCTGATTTTTATGACTCTGATATTGACGATTATTATTATGACATTAATTCATATCATTACTCACCCATTTGCACCAAGTATTAAATCATATCATTACTCACCCATTTACACCAAGTGGGCTGAGAAATCCATTCAAGCAATTCGGGATCTTCCTCGAGATCCACTAGACTCTAGAAAGACTAGATCTCAATTTCACAATGCCTTATCAAATTGTGAATTGAATATGTATGAGAGGAGTTTCATGATGGTTGGATATAATCATAATACATATCATGAAGCATCACTTGACCCAATATGGAAAACATCCATGCAAGAACATTTCAAGACATTGCAAGGCAATGAGACCTCGGAATTGGTTCCCTTGCCCTCCAAGAGGAAACTAGTGCAATGTAAGTGGGTCTATAGGACCAAACTGGTGGATTATGTTTCTGAAATAAATTAAAATTCTATTTTTATTTCCAAAGGCTTCTCTCAATCCAAGGAGTCAACTGTATAGAGACATTTTCACTAGTTGCAAAGATGGACTCTATCAAGCTAGTTTTAGTCATTGTTGCATCTAAGCACTGGGAGGTTCACCTCATGGATGTGAAGAGTGCATTTATTCATGATGAACTTAATGAGGAGATATATATTCATCAGCATGAATTTTTCATTCATTATCCTTCACTTGTATGCAGGTCAAAGAAGTCTCTCTATGGCCTCAAGGAATCCCCCAGGGCTTGGTATGCCATGATGGACAATTTTTTGCTATCGCTTGGCTTTGAAAGATGTAAATATGATCCTAATGTGTATTTGAAAAATTTTGGTGATTTATTTCAGGTCGTATTACTGTATTTTTATGAAATTTTTATTACATGTAGCTGCACTAAAGAAATTGGATCAATTAAGTCTTCTTTGCACAATGAATTCTCCATGGTTGACCTTGGATTGTTGAGGCAATTTCTTGGAATTGAGATTGATCAATATGAAGCATGGATGAAGGCCATCCAACCAAAGTGTACTGCATACCTTTTATTTAAGTTTAAAATTTCTGAATGTAAAGAATCCAAGCTCCCATTCCTCTTAGGAATAAAACTAGCTGACTTTGGTGCATCTCCATTAGTGGATATTTTGTTGTACAGATAGCTAGTTGGGAGTCTACTGTATATTACACACTATCGACCTGATTTGGCATATGTTGTAGGTATTTTAGCTATATATATGCATGAGCCTCATGATATCCATTGGAAGGCTGCAAAAATAATCTTGCATTATGTGTAAGGAACCAAACACTTTGGGGTACACTATGTTGTTGGTTCTCCACTAAAAATAGTTGGATTTACTGATTCTAATTGGGATGGAGATTCCATTGATAGAAATTACACTTCATGTTATGTCTTCATGCTTGGACATGGTCCCATATTCTGGTAAATAAATAAACAACACACCATATCCCTCTCTTTAGCCGAGGCCGAGTACAGAGAAGCAGTGAACGCATGTACACAATGTGTGTGGTTGCAAGGTATTCTTGGGGAACTTGGATTTGTATTTGATTCACCAATATTCATTTGGTGTGACAACCAAATTGAAATCAATATTTCCACTAATTCAGTACAGAGAAATGGACCAAACACATTGAGATACACATGCACTACATACAGATCTTAGTGCATGAGGAGGTGATATCCTTGCGGTAATTCCCATATGCAGAGAAAACTGCTGACATATTCACCAAGAGATTCACAAAGAATACATTCACCTATATGAGATCCCTTATTTGAGTGGGACACATGGTAATGGTTGATATTCTATTTCAGATTTTGCTTCATGTCCATTTTAGACGGGATTTTTTGTTCCCATGAGGTTTTCCTCCTTACCTTGGTTTTATGGACAAATAATTTTTTGTATGAGGTAACTTGAGACTTAGTTTCCAAGGACTCAATAATATGGTATAATATGTAATAATTTAGACTTAAGCGGGGGTGTTAGAACACTAATCCACCTTAGTACCATGATCATACACCTAGGACACATTTTCATTATCCTTCATGTTATGTCATGTGGTCCAAAACTAGGCTATGTTGATCAACCTTGGTCTATTAGGTGTTTTGGAATATTAATTGCTTTGAGGCACTCCACTTTGATCACTTTGATTTCCCATGCACCCTCATTAATAACAGTTCAGACCTTAGTGCATTCCCCATCCCTTAAATCAGGGAAATTATTTGACCGTAGGCGCTAGTGCATGTGTTTTGTGTTATTTGGATCTCCTTGGGAATTTATTACTGCCTAGAGCCATTCCCACTCACCCATGTGATAACACACTCCTAAAATTCCCTCATTTATGTCTTAGCATGATCCAACCACGTCCACACATGCATTCGTGACCGTTTTGGATGGTTTGGGAGATCATTGGTCCACCTAAGGGGGGTTTGATGTCACATCCTAGCATGACACATGTATGCATCCATATTGCCTCAAAATACTAATTATTTCTCCCTGATGTAATATAAACCTGATCCATACATATTTACATGTTGGAAAGTCAGAATAAACTCTGTTATAAACTACATTTATATGTGTTAATTTCACTCTTTCTACTATTTTTGTGCATAATTGTGTGTAATATCAAATTGTGAGAATCTATTTGGCTCCCAGATCCTACTATGAACCAAATATCACAATATGGGTGCATCACAGTTGGGTACACTCCTTTGGCTAAACCAAAGGATTCAACTTAATGGCCCCAGGATGTATGTAGAACCCAATGGATTCTGGTGCATACTGTAAGTGAATGGAATGTATTTACACCCCAAATTTCCATCCAAATAATTAAATAAACATTATAATCGATTTGGATTGAATTTGGAAGCTAGAGAGAGAATTACAAAACCGGGACAACTCAACTAGTCAACTTCCACGAGAACCAAAATGACACTAGGAGGTCACAAAATGTAGGTTTAATCACTGTGATAATTATTAATCATTCCTATATACTAGAATAAACATTAATATCATAAATTGGTAGTACAAAAATTAGTATATTGCTTCGCAACTAGAAACTAGTCAAATTTAGCATTACAACGAGCATAGGAGGAATAATAAAATAAAATGTAATATTATGCAGCATGAAAATACAAAAATGAAAATTAATATTTAAAAGAGAATGGATTACATATTGGGGATGAAATTATATCAGACACACCTTACTAGATAATCACCATCAACATTTAGTACAAAAACTAACTCACTGAAGAATTGCACCCAATCTCTTAGAATTCAAACTACTGGAGCTTCAACACTTCATCTAGATTTCGAATGGAACTGAAAATTCAAGGTAGACCTATAATAAAACTCAATGATAATGGATTAATTCCTTCTTCTTAATATCAATCTAATTCCTCAACCGGTTTGGTGAATAAAAGGGGCACATTTCTTAACTTGTGACAAGGGGCACATCTCCTAAGTTTTTGAAAACATTAGAGATCTTCAATTAAAATGACAAACTGAGAAAATATGTGAATAGTGCACTCAACCTCTCTTTTATAAGCTATGCTATATTATTGGACAAGATACATTGATTGTGGACCCTTTAGTTCATCTAATGCACCCTACTTGACTGATTTAGAACTTGTAGCTTTGTGTGACTTGTTTCCTTTCTTTCTTTCCTTTCCTGATTTAGTTATATTTTCCTACTTTGGGAAACTCTTCATTCCTGCTTTCTACCACCTTCCTGTTTTTTGTCACTTTCCTAATTTTCTTTGCTTTCTTGCTTTCTGCCACTTTCCTGATTTTTAATGATTTTATTCTATTTTCCTTTCTTGAAGATAGCTCATAGGGTCAACCTAACCCCCTATGTTCCATCTTGGGTCACCTATAGATTTCCAGCTCATCAACAACTAATTAATAATTAATCTAAAGGTTACATGCTTCACTAATGCTTTATTTAATTAACTTAATAACTCATAGACCAAAATTAATCTCAATCTAATTTATATGTTTTTCTACCTAAAATAAGGAGCCATTAAGGAGGGGACATTACAATTCTCCCCTCCCAATATTTATTTTCCTCAATCATTTTCAATCCTAAATGCTGCAAAATTTGTTCACCTTCCCAGGTTGCATTTTCACTAGGAAAACCTTCCCATTGCACAAGGTATTCCTTGATGATTCAATTTCCCAATCTAATATCTCAAACATACACAATTATTTCTATAACAAGTAACAAGTGTCCTTCATCATCAAGTGAAGGAATCTCTCTTGAAATTTCCACTTGTTACCCAACTTCCTTCTTTAGACAAGATACATAGAACGCGTTGTGTATCTTTTCCCGTAAGTAACTCCAGTTCATAAGGAACTTCACCAATCCTCCTTACAACTCAATATGGAACATACAACCTTAGATACAACTTTTCATACCACTTTGTCTTCAATAAGATTTCCTATATGGATCCAATATCAAGTATACCAAGTAACATTCTTGGAGGTTCACTCCGTTGTATGCTTGTCTCCATTCATCTTTATTTAGTTTTGTGCAACCTGTGAATTTTCCTTGAGTGCTTTGAGAATGTATTGAATATCTTGGAGCCAATCCTTGTCCTTTTGGGCCCTATAATATCCATATATGATATCCTCAAATATCGAGGCACCATACCTATTATGTTGAACCTATACCCAACGCACCTTTACGTGTACCCCAGAGAGAGAGCCATTTTTTTTTCGAACAGGAGGGATGTTATAGAGCAATGGTGGTCATGGATGGGCCCTTTGGTTCATATTTTAGGAGTACTATGGCTTAATGGCATTACTTACTACCCTTTGATGGGGTTTTTAACCTCGGGTTTGGTGTCCAGGGCTCCTAAGAGTTTACCACTATGTCACATGGCTCCATATCATGTTTACGAGACCTAGCGGCCTCTTCTTCATCTACAAGACACTCGTCTTCATTCACAACCACTTTGGACACCCTACTGGCCCTTTATTTAGTGGGCACCTGATCTCACTGACCTTATCTCCTCATAGGAAATCCACCCTCCATGCTAGGAATTTTGATGCTTTGAGGAGGGCATTAAGGGATTTTATAGCATTCTAGGGGTTATATGGGGTATAACGCCCTCCCTCCATCTCACTCCAACCTTTCGTTCAGCGTGATTTGCTTATTTGAGCGTATTTTGGAAAATAGGGGTACAAATACCCTAGGTATCCTACCTTGAGCCTACCTTAGGCCATATTTTATTATTATTTTCTTTTAATTTTAAGTGGTCATTTTATAATTTCAAGTTAACTTATTTTAAGGCATGTAGGCTTGGATATTTGTAAAAAGTGGGTGTGAGATCATATAAATATATCTCATCACTTTCATTTTAAATACAAAACTTATGGGATAATACATTATGCGCTTGTTTTACCCTTGATAGGGCTCTACGGAGAGATGTGCCCCTCTTGAGGAGGTTTTTCTATGTTAATGCAAGATTTTCCTAGAAATTCATTGGTGGAATTTTCTGCTAGGTGATGTTTTGATTTGTTGGCTGCACACGAACACAAGGAGGTTATGATTCATATTTCTTTGTTTGAATGGTGTTTTATGATGCATGTTTGAGTCTAAGTGGTAGCCCTAGTGTTACACCTTTCCTAGGATAGGTCATTACCATCCTTCTTGTCACCTTAACAAACTAAAGCATGTCTTTTGGTGAGGGTGCTCTATGGCTTTCACCTTAGTTTTTCTAGGCTATTTGTTTGACCTAGGAACCTTTCCTCTCTAGGTTATCCATCCTCCCTATAAGCCCTAGGTTGGGTAGGGCTTGTGCTAGGGTATATTTCCCTTGGATTTCATACTTTTCTTCTCCAAAACATAGGTTAGGCTTAGTTTATAGTTAGTCCTAGGATTAGTTTAGGTTAGCTTAAGATACTTTTATGTTAGTAAACCTAGTTTAGGTTATCCTTAGGGTTAAATTACTCTCTCCCAAAATTTTGTTTCTCTCTACATCATGTTTATCCCCCTCCTAAACCCTCATTTCTCCCTAAGCTACCCTTGCTACTCCCTAAACATCCTCCCTTTCCCTACACTAGGCCTCCTATCTCTCATGAATGACTTCTAACAGGCCTAGAAGACATAGGGTCTGCCCTTTAGGGATCCCTAGGCATACTAACACCTCTCTACATATAGGCTACCCTTTTGACCCTCTTCCCTCGCTGTTATTTCCTCTACCCTCGAGAGTCCTTGTTTCCCTATATTTCCACTCTCGGGTCTATTTTAAGGGCATCCCTTGGGCTGCTCCTAAACTTGGGTTTGCTACTATATAAGCACCCCCCATATTCTACCTTGGTGTCATGCTCCTAATTCCTTACCCTATCCTACATCTCTCCCCTTTGGATTCCACTAGTCTTCCCTTGACCTGCATAGCAACAAACCAAGCATTAGTCTTATGTTGGTTGTTAGTTTAGGATTGGACTATTTGCATCCTTTTTTATTAGTCACACATTCTGCATACAAAATATACATAGAGTGAGATAAATTATTTACAATATATTCGATCATTTGGTTAGATTATTTATGCTATTTTTTTTTTTTTATAATGCATGTGATACTACTGATGCTTATGATTCCATATTGATACTTGTTGCTAATGCAAATATATAATATTACCATAACTGATACATACTATAGTATGGTTGTTTTATACTAATATTTGATGAAATGTTAATGAATGTGAGTAACTCTTAGATGATCACTCAAAATTATTTGATAACATTTTCTTCATAACATTGCACACAACAAGTAATTGTTTTATTAGACACTCCATATTGTTATGATATTGTGTTACTAGTTATGAGACTTGTATTGGTCACTTGTTTATCATCTAGTAAACACATTGTTAAAGAGAACTTGGTAGATACATGTATATGCCTCACATACTTGCATAGTGCATCCTCTCCACTTATTGACTTGACTCTATTAGGAACTGATCACTAACAACCTTGAAAGAGACTATTTTGGGTGTTTAGTGTCTTTAACAGAGTCGAAATAGGGATCTCCCCTAGGAGGCTTAGGATTCCAAAGCAATTGGGAGAATTTGACTAAGGCGACAGTGGTTGCTTCATCCTCATATGCTTACCGGTGGCTTGTACTTTCATTTCAATTGGTAACAATACCCATAAAAATATTCGAAAGGTGTCATACTAATGGATATGTGAAAATTTGTGTTGTAGAATAATTCTCCAAAATGAAACCATGCAACCCATGATTTTTGTTTCCCCGTGACATAGTTCCTAAGGTAAACTTCAAGCCATTGGTTTAACCTATTATTCTTCCCATCATTCTATGGGTGATAACTTGTGCTAAGATCCAAGATTGTCCCAATCAATATGAATAAATCTTACTAAAATACACTTGTGAATTTGTTGTCCATGTCACTTATTATAGTTTTGGGAAAACCATGAAACTTGAATACTTCTAGAAATAAGATACCAACAACTTGGCTTGATTCAACAGTGGAGGAAACACCAAAAAAAGGTGCAAATTTTGTTATCCTATCAACCACAAAAAATGCAATATTTACCTTGAACTTTTGGAAAGTTAGTGATGAAGTCTATGGATATACTCTCCCAATTTTTCTCTAGAATGGTAGAGGTTGTAAGAGGCCAGAAATATGCATATGATTCACTTTATTCTATGATTCACTTTATTGTAATCCTCTTACATGCTTCACCACATCATTCTTTATTCCCTTCCTTGTGAACCTCTCTCTCACCCTTCTATAAGTTTTTAAGAAACCATGATGTCCAGCTAACGGTGCATCATGAGAAGCTTCTAAAATCTTCTCTTTCAAGACCGATTATGGAATCAATAATATTCGTCCCTTGTATTATATGAAAATATCAATAACTTTGTATGCATCATCATGTATCATCCAATCTAGCATCTCACATGCAAACTAGTTCTTAGAGTACTCAACTAGTTGTATTTTCCAATCATTGGAGACATACATTAATGAGAGAATAGGATTCCTAGAAAGATTATCAGAAACTACATTTATTTTTGTACTCTTTTTCAAAATCATATTATTGGATTTTACTCACACTTATGCTTCCTATCATTAAGCTCATTTTGTGTCAAAAAGTTCCTCAAACTTTGTGGTCAGTCTTCACTATGAACTTCCCTCCCACTAGGTATTGTATAAACTTATCCAGATCATGTATAATAGCTAACATTTCTTTATCATAGATGGAGAAATTATTCTCATGTGGTTGCAATCTCCTACTTTCATAGGAAATGGGATGCCTATTCTGCATCAAGACTACTCCAATGCCTTCCCCTAAGGCATCACACTCAAGTACTAATGATTGAGTAAAATATGGGAGTGCAAGTACTGGAAATCTACTCATTACCTCCTTCATTCACTTGAATTCTTGTTCATCCAGCTCCTCGGACCAACTAAATATCCCTTATTGGTGAATAATAAATGCATAATCTAATGAATCCTCTCAATTCAATAACGTTCTTTGTGATTGGCCAATCTAAAATAGATTGAATCTTATCCATGTATAACTTTACCCCCTATTTCTCAATCACATGACCAATATATAAGATCTCAGACAATCCAAACTCAAATTTGGACAATTTATCATATAAATATTGATCTTCCAATATAGTTATAATAGTGTCCAAATGATGCAAATGTTCTTCCCAATTCCTACTATAAAGTGGAATGTCATCAAAAAATACAATAACATACTTACGTAGATACTTACCAAAGACTCTGTTCATGTAGGATTGAAAGGTTTTCGGTGGATTAGTTAAGCCAAAGGGCTTGACTAAAAACTCCATAGTGACACCTAGAAGTTGCCTTTTGGATGTCCTCCTCCCTCATCTTGATTTTGTGATAACTAAAGAAAAGGTCAATACTTGAGAATTACTTCTATCCATGAATCTCATCCATCAATTCATCAATTCTTAGAATAGGATATATTTTCTTGATGGTATTCTTATTGAGGGGCCTGTAGTCAATGCACATTCACATTGTTTCATCGTTCTTTTTTACTAGGACCACAAAACATGCAAATGGATTTAAACTTGCTCTGATGAGACCCAAGTCAAGTAGCTCCTTGATGTTTCTCTCTGTGTCATCCTTGAATCTCTTAAGATTCTTGGAAGGATGGAATTTTATGGGTGGTGCTCCCGTGTCTAACTCAATCCTATGCTCAACACCCTGATTTGGTGGCCTTCCATGTGGAAGGTCTCCAAATACCTTCTCATGCTTTTGTAGCAGCCTCTTGATGTATTTTGGATACTATGCTATGTACATGGTGGTATCTTGAGTGGTGATGAGGCACTCAATATCCCATTCAATGTATCCATGCCTCAATAACGATCTCATAATGTGTGCATACACCACTTTTTTAGGATAGGTGTTGATACCTCTCAACACTATATGTTCCCATCAGGACCTTCAAAATTCATTCAAGCACCTTGTAATTTATGTAATTCTCTAAAATGGAGTACAACAATTTCACTCCCAACACTAAGTTGGTATCAACCACATTGACAACATAAAAAATAACTATTTGTCATGGTATAATCTCCTATGGTTTCTTGAAACTTTTGAATCTATCTAGAACAATTCTATAGTTTCTTTCCACCAATGCTACATTAATGAATTTATGAGTGGAACCTCCATCAACCAAAACTGTGATTGTCTATCCTTGAACTACTCCCTTGAATATGAGATTGTGGAAGAGGGGTACTCTTGTGAGTACTACAATATTTCCACTTGATAGTGGTGGATTCCCTTTATCTGTTGTATGATAATCACCTTCTTCTTCAACTGCCTCTTCTTCATCTTCCTCCTCAACTTCATTCTCTTAGAACACCTCAACGTAATGTGCCTTTCCTTCAGTACATTTGTGCCCTATAACCCATGGTTCTTCAAAAGTGAAACATAGCTTTCTTCTCCTCAAATCATCTCAATCTCTATAAATTTTCTCTTTATTCAAAGTTCTATTCAAGTTCTTCAAGGGAGGCCTTTGATTCTTGAACTGGTTATGAAAATTAGTATTAGGAGTAAATATTGTTCTTGGAATGGAATATTGTATATCTCTTGTTATTCTCATTTCATCATGCAATGTGGATGGTCTATATGCCTTCACCAACCCTTTCAATGGCTCTGCTAATCCTTTTATGAATTATAAAACGATCAAGTGAGATTAATATATGTCAATGACCATCAAAACTACCTTTTGCAATTCAGAAATATATGCCTCAGGAATTTCGGTTTTCCTTACATGTGCTATCTCTCTAAAATATATCTCAGGAGCTTTCCAATCAAATCTATTTACAAATGTCCTGGTGAACTACTCATATGTTTTCACTTGGTCATGACCCACAGTGTTCTTGCCATGGAACCACCAGTCACTCACTTCACCATCAATATGTAGGGTAGCCATTTTTCTAGATGGATATTGGTGGCCACCCACCTATTCCACTGGCTCAAAATAATTGTCCATTTTGGCAGTTTCCTAGTTATTTTTTTACAGTTTTTTAGGTCCCAAACTTTTGGGGCCGTTTTGAGGCCCTAAACGACATTTTTTGGTGATTCAAGGGGCCAAATGGGTTCCAAAAGCATGAATTTGGTACTAATAAAAATATTTAAATCTAGGATAGACCTTTCCAATGGGATATCAAGCACCCAAATCAGAGATTGTATGCAAAATTTATGACCTCGAGAACTTGACAATTCAACTAAACCACCTCGGGGCCGCAAACTTTATGACAGTTCATCTTCTAGGGTTATTTTTTGGACCTTTAGGGTTATCACCCTCATTCTTATTATAAATATTCTCTCTCATCTTCATTTTGTATTCATGTTTCCATGGATGAGCATAGAAGCCACATCTCTTCTCAGAGATAGTTACCACCATTCTAGTTGTTGTAGTTACAATCTATGTTATTTCCGCTATTTAATAGAATATATGCTTACTATATCTCTGTTTTCATTTCAATATGTCGATGTTCATGATTATGTATATGTTTTTTCATTTTTTTCTCACATAAATTTGAATTAGTGTTATCAGGGAAATCTGCTCTTTGATTGTTTCTCGGTGCATGTCCCTGACAAGGTCAGGGTATAGAGAGTTGGGTCTTAAACTAGTTTCACTAGGGGAAGATCACTCTCTCCACCCCAAAATTCCTTCCATGGCAAAAGAAAAGAGATACATTGGAGCAAGAGAACCTATCAAAGTGTTTCTCGAGGAATCCATCACATGACATAGGAGCGAGATGATGGATAGTTTCACCCAGATCCTTATATGAATGTCGGTAGTGGTGGATGCACCTTCAATGAGTAGTTGTTTCATAAATAAAACTCCATTCAAGATACAAGTTAACTTTTATATTCCTTTATTTGAAGTCCAAATCGATGTTGATGCCATAGATAAGTGGTTGAATGTTCTAGAAGGGTATTTCTCTGTCCATAATTTTTTCGACATTGAAAATATCACCTTTGTGCTCTTTAAGGTTATCCCCCATGTCAAAAAATGGTAGAAAACATATTGAGAGAAAAACTCATTAGATGAGTCTAGAATGTTTGAGACAAATCCCACTTGGTCCCATTTCATAGATGTCGTCTAGGAACATTATACCCTGTGGGAAACTATGATGACCAGTACACCAAATGGACCATCCTACGTCAAGAGAGGGACTAGATGATGTCAAAGTACACCAATAAATTTCATACCTTGTGTACAAAGTTGGGTATTAAGGACTCGGAGAGGCACCTGGTGCTAACATATCGCAGTGTCCTACATCGGTACATCCAAACCGAGATGGGATTCCTCAACATCTCTTCACTTGGATATTCTTATTAGTATGTTGTCAAAATAGAGGAGAAACTTCAACAAAAGAACAACTGAGACTTTAGACCTGTGAACCCACCTTAGAAGCAAGGAAAGTTAAACCTTGGCTCACAGAGCATAGGACAAGGAAAGGACAACCAGACCCCTCCATGAGAAAAGAAGGAGAATGGAAAGACAAAGAAGGACACTGGGAAGTGGTGTGAGTTTCACAAAATCCCCTAGAACAACATTGATGAATGTTGCTCAAAGAATTCATTGGTGGTCGAGATGAAATCTTCATAATCATATCCTGATTGTGATTCAAAACCCAATGTCACAATCACATACTAGGGGAAGCAGGTCATTGATGCAAAACCTAGTGTCACTATTTCTACCATACAGATTCAACTAGAGGATCCTGAAGAGTAAAATGAATAGGAGTGCCTCTTCAGCTCGCATATGTGGGGGAAGGGAATGCCACTACATTTTGTTGTTGACAATGAAATCCAAAAGAACCTGATCTTAGAAGAAGTCATCAAGAGATTGGAGCTTCCGACAACACCACAACCGTAACCATACAACATCAATTGGCTATGCCAAGGAGGAGGTATCCATGTTACTCAGCAATGTCTCCTATAATATGGCATCAAGAATTTCAAATACGAGGTACTATGTGATGTGGCCCCACTTGAATTCTATTATGTTCTCTTAGGACATCCATATATGTGGAAGCATCATGATGTATATGATTCATGACCTCGTAGTGTCAAAGTCACTTTAGGAGTACAATTGTATCAAATACTAGAGACAATTGCACCCACCATAGTCTCGCAGGGTATAAAGATAATCTCCTACACTGGGAAATTCTCACTTTTCACAATTACCTCTGAAGGAGAACGTAATATCACAGAGATATCCACATCCTTTGCACAGGGTGTCTCTTCTCTGTATAAACAAGAAGAACACAAAGTCGGTGTTCCCTCATCCATTCGAGTATCTCTACAGTGAAAGGCCACACATTCAAGGTTCACATAAATAAATCATCCAAACCAGTTCAAAAAAAGGATAAAAAAATAACTATAATGGTTTAACAACTGCAACGAATCCATTAACAACAATTACGACCCTCTCGGGATGTCAAAGAAAGGAAACCTCTTCACTTCAGCAAATGTTGCACCAGGTGATCATCTCAACACATAGTTTGAGATATGATATGGGATTTCATGCAATGGTTACCATTGATTCCTAAGGAGGGAGGATTGATGTATATGGAGATCAGTTTCCACCCACCTATTCCACTGGCTCAAAACAATTATCCATTTTGACAGTTTCCTAGTTATTTTTCTACGATTTTTCGGGTCCCAAACTTTTGGGCCCATTTTGAGACCCTTAACGACATTTTTGGTGATTCAAGAGGACAAATTTTTGACAATGACATGCATATGTCCCCAGTCGAAACATGTAAATATTTTATATACCTTTCCAATGGGTTGTCGAGTGCCCAAATCAAAGATTGTATGCAAAAGTTATGACCCCAGGAAGTTGACCGTTCAACTAAACCAACCTGGGGCCACAAACTTTATGATGACTCATATTATAGGGTTATGTTTTGGACCTTATAAGTTCTCACCCTTAGTATTATTATAAAAAGTCCCTTTCATCCTAATTTTGTATTAGTCTTGGAACGGATGAACATAGCAACCACATCTCTTCTCAGAGATATCTACCACCATTCTAGCTCTTGTATTTACAATCTGTTATATTTCCGCCATTTAATAGAATATGTGTTTATTGTATCTCTATTTTCATTGAAATATGTTTTTGTTCATTATTATTTATATTTTCTTTCATTTCATTCTCACATAAATTTGGATCAGTCATTTTGATGGCATCCCTCTCGACCATGGGGCTCAATTGAAAATATGTGTCTAATTTATGGATCCATGAACTAGCAGTGCATTTTTATGAACCATCAAAATATGGAAGAGAGATCTTACCAATGGAATTCTTCAACTCAAAATTGTGAGCCATGTTCCTTCCTCTTGGAAAGACCTTGTATTGGGATTCACATAAATCCTTTAAAGGTAGTACTCTTCTACATTCTTCACTTAAGAGTCTGGTACTCGGCATAATGATCCTCCCATGAAACAATTGATTCATTTTTTTCTTCAGGTTCCTCTCTTTGTTCTTTAGTTAACTTCAGCATGGTATTTCATGGATAAATCTTGATCTCACCCTTTAAATCAAGAGGTCGATTGTGAGGTCCTATATTTGAAAAAAGAATCTCACTATAGACCTTCATTCGTTCATGTTGAGAGCCAATGTTGATCCCTTGTCCATCTTTGCCTCCCAACTGCTTGGACATAAATTCTCTAGTCTCCACTCTTAACTGGATGATGTTATGGGAGATACCATTCAATAATTTCAATATTATCTAGAAAAATATTCTTAATTCGTCCTTTTCATCCATGCTTCATGTATCCCTTTCTCCTTGGATATTTCCTTTAGTGGAGTTAACTTATTCTTCTTCTTCTACGAGGGGCCATTTTGTATGTTTCTTCTTAGGATATGAATTTATTTTAGGAATCATCAATGGTTACCATTATAATGTTTAGAGGACCATCTTATGATACCATTGTAATGTACCCTTCTACAGTTATAAGGCACACTAGACAAAATTTCAAACAAAAACCACTAACTAGTTTGTTTCATACTTTCCTCAAACACCAATTTTCCTATTGTCCACAAAATTGGTACTGATATCAAATACATCCTTAGTAATATAAACATAATCCTAATAATACCTCCAACTTTGACAGCTGCACATTCTCTGGGTGCTTCACACTTGGGTATATTTTTTTGGCTAAACCAAAGGCTTCAAGGTAATGGCCCTAGGAATTATGTGGAACCCAATGGATTCTGGGGCATAACTGAATTTTATGGATTTTATCTACACCCAAAACTATTATTCAACACTAAAATAAATATTAGACTTGATTTGGGATGAATTTGGAAGCTAGAGAGAGAATTGCAAAACTGAGACTATCTGATTAGTCAACTTCCAGGTAAACCCAAATGACACTGGGAGGTCACTAATTATAGGTTTAATGGTTGGGATACATTCAATTTTTTCCTAGATACTATAATAAACCTTCATTTGATGAATTGGTGGAACAAAAATTAGTATATTGCTTTAAACTAGAAACTAGTCAAATTTAACACCACAACGAGCATAGGAAAAATAATACAATAAAATGTAAAATTATGCAACATCAAAGCACAACACAAAAACTTAATATTTAAGATATCATGGATTACATATTAGGGACGAAATTATATCATCCACACCATCAACATTTAGTAAAATAACTAACTCACTGAAGAGTTACACCCAATCTCTTAGAATTCAAACTACTGGAGCTTCAACCCTTCATTTAAATTTAGAATGGACCTACAAATTAAAGGTATACCTACAATAAATATCAATGAGAATGTATTAATTCCTTATCCTTCATCTCAATTTGCTTCCTCAACTGGTTTGGTGAATAGAAGGGACACATCTCCCAACTGGTGATAAGGGGCACATCTCCCAAGTCTTTGAAAAGATTAGATCTCTTCAATTCGAATGAAAAGACTAAAAAAATATGTGACTGGTTTGCCCAACCGATTTTTATAATCTATGTTATATTCTTGGGTAAGTTACATTGCTTGTGGACGCCTTAGCTCATCAAATGCACCCTCCTTGAATAAATTAGAGCTTGCAGCTTTGTGTGACTTGTTTCCTTGCTTTCTTTGCTTTTGTACTTTAGTTAGATTTTCCTAATCTCGGAATATATTCTTTCCTGCTTTCTACCACTTTCCTTATTTTTATTTCTTTCTTTATTTTTGGTGCTTTCTTGATTTTCTTTTCTTTCTTGTTTTATCCCACTTTCCTAATTTTCAGTGCTTTTCTTCCAGTTTCCTTCCTTGAAGACAGCTCATAGGGTCCACCTAATCCCCTATGCTCCATCTTGAGCAACTTATGAATTTCCAACTCATGAACAACTAACTTATAATTAAAATTTCAAATTATAGGTTACATACTTCACTAATGTTTTTATTTAATTAGCATAATAAGTCATATGCAAAATTTAATCCCAATCTACTTTATATGATTTTATGCTTAAACCCATAGGGATTGGATGGGTTAGAAGGATGGCCAAGGATTCAATAAGGAGGGAACATTACACTAGAATATCCTAGTGTGTCCATGTGAGGCAATTAACTATGTTATGCATGATTTCTCTTCAATTAACTAGCCCAAAATAGGAAAGTTTTCTATTCTTAGGAATTTACATTGACCATGCATGAGAAGTCTAGTGTTTAACTAGACTAGAATAGCCTCATGAGGTAGTTAACTTGGTCATGCATGAGAAATCAATGTTAATTGGAACTAGAAAACCAATTATGTGTTTAACTAGGTCATGCATGAGTTAACTAAAGTCTAACTGGTGAAAAATAGATAAGTAGTGCACATTTATCCTAAACAAGAGTAGAATTGTAGTAGAATCCCTAAAAATGGAGGATAACTATAGTGACGGTTCCCTCATTCCTAAAAATGGAAGATTACTTTGGTTAGGAGTTATGTTTTCCATAGAAAGGGGAAATTGCTCTAGTTAGGAGTGTCATTTTCCCTTAAAAGGATGGATAGCTTTAGTAATAGTGGCTTTGACCCTAAAAAGAAGAAAAAAGAGGAAACTTTTTCATGTACACCAATAACCCCTCTTAATCATAGCTTAGGTGATGTACAAAAATTTGGTTTCAACAATATGAATCCCTGTTAGGTACCCAAGTACATTAAATATCCCTAAAAAAATGAGAAAATAAGGAAATATCTAATATCACTTTGAAACTACGAGTGATTCCTCTAGGTATCTATTGGAACTCAAACTAGACCACCTGTAGCATGAAGAGTTTGTTATTTCTAAAGTGGGTTGGTTGTAATATCTACAACAACCTATTCATCAAGCTAAATACCTTATTATTCTTCATATAAATATGAAATTTCAACTAAATCAATCGGAGAGGCATCAATGAGATCTTCATTAAAAAGACTTAGATCTATGGTAGGTTGTTCCTCAGCTAAATGGTTGATATAAATTGGTGCATCATCTCCCATTAATATGAGAGAGAATATGTGTGTCTTCAAAGAACTAAAGATGTCCTCTTATGAGGCTATATGATTTGAATCTCATAAATAACGAACCCATGAATATGTTGTTGAGGAAAAGATAGAAACAAGTACATGACCTATATCTTGTGGCATTTAAAATATTTCAACTAATTTTTGTTTCTTGATATTATTAGGAATCTTGATTCTTCATGTTCAAAAAATGGTTTTAGATTACCATTATCTTTCTTCATGGGGGTTTTCTTGTGCTAATATATATGAGGTTATATTTTTTTAATATTTA
The DNA here is from genome assembly GCA_001517045.1 of Pseudotsuga menziesii. Taxonomy (NCBI): domain Eukaryota; kingdom Viridiplantae; phylum Streptophyta; class Pinopsida; order Pinales; family Pinaceae; genus Pseudotsuga; species Pseudotsuga menziesii. The sequence goes on along the minus strand of LPNX010490252.1, from coordinate 1,206 downwards.
GAGGATGAGGTCTCCTATGCAAATCATGGAATTTTCTTTCTTTTGTTCTTGTTTCCCTAATTTGCAACAAGGGCATGCTCCTTTGATCTGGGTCCATAAGTTATCTTTAATGAACCATTTGAACAAGTTTATCTTGCTCATGGGTTAGATAGGTGTAAAATTCATCCAATTTAAGCTTCTTCCAAGAAATTTTGAGTTCCAACTTAGTATCAAGGAAGTTGGAAACAAAAATTGAGTACTCGTAACTCAATTTGGATAGGATTGAGATAACTAGTTGCTCATCCTTATTATCTATTCCACATAACTTGAGATGTAAAAATATCTATTTATATTTTTTGAACAAATATTGGGTACTATCAAATCTACTCGAGCTCAATCTAATGAGCTCATTCTCTGGTTGGTGTCCTATCAGCTCATCCTACTTTCCAAAGAGTCCTTCTAGCTTGGTCTAGACTTCATTAGGAGATCTTGTAGAATCAATGTGATATAGGAAGTTAGAAGGAATTGAGATACATACCAATAAAAATATTCATCCATTTGGTTAAACCATCTTAATTTTTTCCAAAACCAAATTTGTCTTAGTCTTTATTCCCATTGTTATCATTTAGAGGCCTTTACTATGCAATAGAATTAGCACAACCTTAGTTTTTCATTCATACTAGTTGAAATTAGAAGGATTGTATAGGGAGATCGATACATGATGAATTATGTATTCTAATATTTGTCATCTACCTACAAATTTGTATAATTTTTTTTAGAGTAACTAAGGCTTTGATATCATGTGAGATTTTGAACCAATGGATCTAAAATCTAAATGGAGAAGTAAGCAATTAGAAACCCATATAATATAAGAGAATTCAAGTAAACATCCAAAAAATTTAATAGTTAACTAATTGAATGCTCAAATAGAATACATGAATGGATGCTTGATTAATGATATGCAAGTATATATATGTGTGTGTGTGTGTGTGTGTGCATATATACATGGATATATACACATATATATACATACACACACACACACATATGTGTGTGTGTGTGTGTGTGTGTGTATCCATGTATATATGCACACACACACACACATATATATGTATGTATGTATGTATGTATGTATATGTATATATGTACATATGTATGTATATATGTACATATGTATGTATATATCCCCATATATATATATATATATATATATATATATATATGTAT
>LPNX010490251.1:50826-61770 GCA_001517045.1 Pseudotsuga menziesii | reverse complement strand
GGGGAGGTTGGGTGTTAGGACTCTAAAGAGAGAGAGAGATTTGGGGTTAAGCTCATAGAGAGAGAGAGAGAGAGAGATTTCGGGTTAAGCTCATAGAGAGAGAGAGAGATAGGGAGAGACATAAATTGGTCGTTAGAGGCTTAGAGAGAGAGAGAGAGAGAGAGAGAGAGAGAGATTAAGGGTTAGGGTTAGAGAGAGATAAAGATTAAGGGTTAGGGGTTAGAGAGAAAAATATATTAAGGGTTAGGGGATTAGGGAGAGAGAAAGAGACAAACGTATTGGAGGTTAAAGGTTTAAAGAGATAGTGGGGAAGAGATCAGGGTTTATAGGTTTAGAGAGAGATAGAGAGAAAGAAAGAGATATTGGGGTTTAAGGTCTTAGAGAGAGGGGGAGAGAGATGGACATATTGGTGGCTAGGGTTTTAAAGAGAGATACAGAGATTGGAGGATAGAGAAAGAAAGAGATATTGATTGGGTGTTAGGGTTTATGGAGAGAGAGAGAGAGAGAGAGAGAGAGAGAGAGGGAGATAAACAGAGGGAGGTTGGTGTTTAAGGGTTAGGGGTTTAAATAATGAAAGAGATTGGGGGTCGAGGGATTAGAGAGAAAAATTGAGAGAAATTATTTATATATAGAGAGAGAATATTGGTGGTTATAGGTTTAGAGAGAGACACACACACATGGAGTCAAAGTAAGAAAGAGAGAGATATAAATAAAGAGAGAGATTGGTGGTAAGGGGTTTAGAGAGAGAGAGAGATATATTGGACATAAGAGAGAGAGATGGATTGGGTTTTTGTAACACCCCGATTTTGACCCCGTTTGCATGATGTATAAATGTAATTAATTGTGGTGAGGAGCTAAAGGAAAAATCCCCACCATCGATTTGGTTGTGTATGTTTCGGCAATAGGGGTAGTTGCCGATGGTATATCATGATATTTGGCACATTATAGTTGAGCATCATGTAAACACGCACATCAATTAAAAATAAACCCACAACTAGATATGGCAGTGCAACATTGAAATGAAAAGGGTATGATTCCAAAGGATAAGGGGTGGGGGATGTCAACCTTGGTCTTTGGGGGGGGAAAGCCTTGTTTGATTTATCATCTTCCCTTATCTCCAACCTCTTTATTGTTTTGTTGTTGTTGGTTGAGGTAGTTATTGCTAAGTAGTGGTGGTTGTGGCAGGATTGTCAGTCCTTGCCCATGTACCCACTCCACCAGCAGATTCTTCCTCTTCACGTCGCATGGAGGCAGAGGAATAATTCACTCTCCACTCGCTCCACTGCTAGGCATAGCCGTTGTCTGTTCATCTGCCTGCCTTGGCAGAGTTGTTCACTCTCACGCAGGGACGCACATGAGGAGGAGGCCTATTCGCTCTCACGTAGGGGTGGTAGTCAGATTGTTCCCATGCACAGACTTCTTCCATCTTGGTCTCACGCTCTATGTTCTGCATTGGTTTTCCTCACGCAGTGAGCAGAAGAAATCGTGGCTATCACTCACGATTTTCCCTGTGCGGGAGCCATTCATGCTGGGGTTGTGTGTTTGTGTGTTCCATGCTGGTTTCGGTAGTGGGTGTATGTTTCCATGCTGATTTGTGACCGTGTGTGCCATGGCTACATTGTGGACATTGGGCTATTGTTCCCCACGTTGGTTGACGGTCTTGCCTTACGTTTTGGGGGTCTGCATATGTGTTTCCCCTAGTTTTTGGGTTGAATGAGAATCAGTTCCTTTTCCATCCCTGTCTATGTAAGTTCTTCAGTGATTACATTGATTAATTGTGTGCTATGGGCGGTTGGATGTGGGACGGCTGTTGATTTCCATGTCTGTTGGCTGAGTTTTCGCCTTTTGTTTGGGACTGTGTAAAGTTGCCATAATTTGTAGTGTGTGTTGTGGTTGTTGATGTACCCTGGTGTTGGGATGCTGTTGAGTTGTTTTGGCCATGCTAAGGCCAAGAACAACTCTGATTTGTCTTGCGGCTTGAGCTATGTCTCGCCTTTTTTTGGGACTGTTACATGGTTGTCTTTGCCTTCTTCACAGGGCTGTGAAGGGTTGTTTTGCTGCGGTATGCAAAGGTTGGTATTCAGACTATTGTGAGTGGAATTAGAGGCGCAGTATGCATGAGAAGACTAGTGTTGAGGTCACCATCTTGGCATTTAGCCTATCCCAGCTCCTTGACAACCTGGTGAACCCTATGGTGTGGGTTTGGCTGTGTGTTGGCAAACCTTGGCTATGTGTAAGCTTGCATTGACCCTTATTCCTTGAGGAATCATGCACAGCTCGGGGGTGGCAGTGTTGCTGAGAGATTGATGAGCATGTTGGCCTATGCTTGGGTGGAACGTTGCAGCGACATAGCTAGTTGCAGGCGAGTTCTGCATTAAAAGATAAGTACTTTTGATTGTTTCATCTCTGCAATTATATCTATTGTTTCATGAATTATGATGAACATGTGAATGCTGGAATGTGTGTGTTGCTTCCGCTGAATGTTGAATAACTATGTATCTTCGTATGTTCTATGCATCTTATTATGCATTTGTATGTTGATGAAATATGAATCCTTGTATGATGGATTATGCATCTTAGTATGCATTATGTTTTAGTTAACATTTTATTTCAGCATTGATTGATCTGTTCATGTTCATGGGGCTATTTGCCCGTATGCATTGGTGTTGGTCAGGGACGTGATAGCGTGGTATCAGAGCTCATGTTGCAGCATGGGCCTGCATGGACCACCAAGATGTAGTGATAGTGGCAGGGTTTCTTTCTGCCCAACAGAGATAAAAAATTTGATGACAGGAAAACTTCCGAAAAAATTGTTTTAGTGTTGAACAGTCAGTTCATCGGAACACTTAGTGGACTAGACTTCTGACGTAGCGGAAGAGTTAGATGAAAGAACGCCCGACGGGAACAGTTTGAAGGAAAAATCATGGGAAATTTGTCTAAGTGTTCGGCATCCATAGAAAGCAGAAATTTGTTCGAGCACCCGCCATTGCGGATGGCAAAACAACTCTGCATCCAACGGGTAAGTCCTCTGACCGCCGACACCGCAAGAAAGTTAAGTTTGAAAATTTTCTAAGTATAGAATTCATCGGCCATCGAAAGAAAATAGAGGTTTGATGTTCCGCCGTTGCGGAAGCCAAAGGCACTAGACTTCCGATGTGAAGAGACCGTTGATACCAATCGGGTCATGCCATAGCATATTGGGCCGCCGATGAAGAGGAGATCGAGGATCGTTTTCTTCCTTTGCGGCTGCAGAAGGAACTATTTTGCCGACACATAGTGCTTAATGGTTCCGGCCGTCGACAGATGTTATGGTTCGCGGAAAGAAGAAGAGGAAAATTCAAAAATTTCAAAAATTTTCTAAGTGTTGAGATCATCGGAAGATTTAGCTATTTGAGCAGCCGATACGTCAGCTCTGTTAGTGGAAAGGACTTCCGATGCCGTCAGCGGAAGAAAGAAGAAAAGTTAAAAATTTTGAAAAAAGTTGAAAAAATTTGTCCAGTGCGGAAGCCATCGGAAAGATTTAACTGTTTGAGTAGCCGATGCAGCGGCATGCATCAGAGAAAAATAGAATATTGTGTCACCGATCAATAGAAGATGGGTTTGCCGCTATAGCGGCAGAAGAAAAGAGAAAGTTTCAGAGGAAAATAGTGGAAGTCGGAGCCGCAGTTTTGGTAGAGATCTTCCAAAGATCACCGAAACATCGGAGAAGAATAGTTGTTTGAGCATCCGATGTGGTGACAAGAAGAAAAATTGAAAATTTCTCTAAGTATAGAAAATGTCGGAAAAACATAGAAGATCGGACTGGCGATGCGTAGTTCTTAGTGGATCCGACAGCCGATGAACAACAGAAGAAGTTAGCTATTTGGACTTCCGAAACGTCATACTTATAGTTGAAATGAGAGCCAATTCTGCAGAGGAAAATTTTGGAATTTTCAAGTGGGATTTTCCAGCAGATTTCGATTGTTTTCCAGTCGGATTTTCAGCTTTTTTTCAGTGGGGTTTACAGGTGGCTGAAGTTGGCACTCAGTCCAAATGCAGTTGTGTGTAAAATGCTGAGATTTGGTGAAAATATTCATTTTTAGAAGTGGTGTGGTTTTCACACCCAAGGTCGGAATGAAGCATGTGGATAGGCATTGGAAAGCTTATCTAGTAGGGAACAAGGGTAAGTCACCAGAATATGAGCATGGAGCAGCAAAGTGATAATGAAATCCACTGCTATCAAATGGACAAATCTGGACAGTTGCATGCCCATAGGTGGCAAGGAATATGAAGGCTAACTAGCTGCTGTGTGGAAGAGAAATTCCATGCAAATATTAGGGATTTGAAAGGGAAAATTCCTTAACCCGTGTCTTGCTAACTTATTATATTTTATAAGTTTTATACATGAGATGCATGAGGAAATTCTTTGCATACATAGGGTATTGAGGATTATACATTTATAATGAACCACTAATGATGATTATTGCATTGATGTTGGCATTAGTGGAAAAACCAACGAAAACCTGGACATGGTTGAGTATGTTGCTGATGCTGATGAATGTGACCAGAAACCCTATGAAGAAATGGATAAGGAAACAAGTCCATAAGCAAAAGTTGGTGAGCAAAGTCTGCAATCTCCTGCAAAGGACCAACCAAATTGGTCATGTCAAGGGTGTAAGTACGACCCATGCAGGTGAGAGTTTGATTATGAAAAATTCCATGGAATGGTAAAGGTAAGGGACCTCATACCATGTGGATATTTGAATATAGAAAGGTGTCATGCCTATATATATTGATTGAGCTTAGCAGCCCAAGGAAAGTAAGTACTGACGATCTTGATTATAGTAATGCATCCTATATGAAGTAGTCATGGTTAGGCCATGCACGGTATGTTGAATACATAGTATTCCTGAATCAACGCAAGGTAGCATTGAATGGATATGCATTAAGAAGATTTTATGAATCTTGTAGTCATGCATTGGATGGATGCATACGAAGGGTGTGAGTGACTGATTGCATAGGTAAAGGTGCAAATGTTGTGATGCATTGCATGAATGCATTGATATGAATGCATGTGATACTATGAATAACTAATGGCTGAAATGATGAATTGATGACAATTCAGGAACCATTTCAAAGGTTGTTATGAATGCAGGATAGTCATGATCAATTGGCTGCCAGAAATGCTCTATGGAAGAGCAAGGTGGTACTAATGATACGCTTGTGAAGTAAGGAGTATCTAAACATTTCATTTAATTGTATGAATGATGTGACTATACCTTGCAAATGTTAGTATGATAATGATTGCATGAAGTAAATGAGTTTTGGTAATATTGATGTGACTAACAGCTGGAAGTATTTGAATTCTATAAATTTTGAAAATGCTTCAGTGATGGTTGTAGCAATGAGAAGTTTATATGCATCCAAACTCACCAAGTGTTTGGTTGATTGAAGCTCATGTTTCAGGTAGATTATTTCGAGCATGGCAGTGAGAGGTAAGACCTTGACCAATGCCAGAATCTACCATGTAAAAGAGCCAAACCTTATGAGAAGAGTCTCATGGTTGTAAAAATAGTTGGTATGCATAATAGGTTGTTAAATTTGATTTGTGAATTTCGGATTTAAGAAATTACTGACAACTATTAGTCACTATTGGCTTGCATAAGATTGTGTTGGATGATTGAAGCTCAGGTTTCAGGTAGATTATTTAGAGCATGGCAATGAGAGTAAGACCATTACAAATGCCAGAATCTACCATGTGAAAGAGCCAAACCTATGAGAAGAGTCTCATGGCTGTGAAGCCAGTTGGTATGCATAATGGGTTGTTAAATTTGAATTGTGAATTTCAAATTTAATAAATTACTAATGACTACTAATCATTGTTGGCTTGTATAATATTGTGACAAGAGGATCACCTCATTGCCAAGCAAACTAATTTCTGTAGTAGATAGAATTGCAAATTCTTATTGAATTTAATTACTAATGTAATTGCTTGGTTGTTTAACAATCAATTTGGATAGTATTATCAGATAATGATTGACTGTTTTTCTATTTGATGAATGTGCCAGGGGTGCACGTTGTAGGAAGATCAGGTGTGATGGCTTGCAAGAGCCAAACTTCATGGGAAGGTTTTCCCTTGGAAATGGGTTTCGGGTGAAACGCCATTGGACATTTTGGAAATGTCTCATATGCACTATATGTTTGATAGTAACATGAGTGAGATGGTATAAATTATGTCGGTAAGACATGTGTGGATATGAAATGTAAAAAGGATTTGGGATGGCAAACCGAGGGACTGTTAACTCAGAGAAGGAGCCCCCATTCCTCCTTAACAAAATCATATTGTGTCGACAAATGGATAAGTGTTCTGTGACCCTTGCTAAGAATATGCATGTTTGATTGTTGAATTCAATATGCAGGGCATGTTTTGATTTAATATCCATTATGATCGATTGCTTGAGTATGAATAGGGCCTACATGGCTAACATCAGAAAGGGGTGCACACTCTCCCGATGTCGGGTCATGAAAGGGTTTGCAATATTGATTACACCCTAGGGAGTGGGCGCACTCCTGGTGTCTCAATACTTGGTAGTGAATGATATGAAATATGACTACAGTTTTAGATCAATAACATTGATGAGTTTGCTTATATTTCTTGTGTTGGAAGGCTAAATAGATGCAGTGGGGTGTTGCACCCTAAAGGTAAAGGTAAAGGTAAAAGGTAAAAGGTAAATGGTTGTTGTGAGGGGTTGCGGAGTAAGGGTTATTGTTGATATAAGTGTATGTTGATATAAGTGTATGTTGATATAAGTATATGATTGGGATATTATATGCCTGAGGATCCATAGTAGATCCTAGACCTGGAAATGGTCATGATAAAGTTCCAAGCCCAGTCGACATGGTTGTGTACTGGCTGGACATTAATTATTTGATGTTGAGGAGAATCCTGCGTGCTGACCTAACATCCAAGTCCATAGGCGATCCCAAGGCTTGCAAAGCGAAGTAGGATCCTATGGACGAACGAGGAAACGCACAATACAGATAAGTATTGGGTTATTTTGCTTATGAATATACATGTGTATATGATTTGGTTATGATGTTTTAAGCTCTTTCTTTAGAGATAAAATCGATGAGAATAAACTAAACATGTGAATCTATTCAATGTTTGGATATAGGTATCACTGGAAGCGAGGACTATGAGAGCATCCTAAAGGTGCGTGAGGACATGTGACTGTCCTGGAGAGCTCTGAATGAGCGGAAATGAAAAAGGTGCTAGTGAGATTGTGAGGTTCCTAGCAGTTAAGACAAACCATGTGGAGAGACTCCATGGTTTAGAGGTCTGGAATAGACCGAAGACACTAAGTGTCATGACCAAGAGAGATTGGTCCAGCATTCACGGTGAAGTGACAGAGGCTGAGAGATGAAAAGCCACAGCAGTGGTGTGGGTTATAGGATGGAACAAAACAAAGAGGGGAAAAACTCTTGCTACTCTCTCTTGCCTTTTGATTATATATACATATATATTTATGCATTGTGAAAACAAAAGATTGTTGAATGCATGTATGACTGAAAATGGAATGTGTGTATTTGCTTAAAGTAAATTGTGAATGCTGGAATAGCTAATTCCCTGCCCAAGAATGGACATGAATGAGCTCGTGTGCCTATTGGGAAGGCATGAAAAATATGAAAGTCTCCTTGATGAGGCTTGGACTGTCATGCTGATTGGGTAATTAACTAACTGATTTTAATGTCTATATTATCCTTGGTCTAACATAATTTCAATGGTGCATTTCACAGGTGAGAAAAGTGAAACCTGGTGGTGCACATTGATCATGGTAGCAGATCAAAAGTTGCTAGACTTAGCTAGAAGTCTCCTTCAAATGATTTCCAAGACCCAAGAAAATCTTGGGGAGATGCTCGAGATACAGAAAAGGAAGAATGAAATGAACCACCAGATTTTGCAAGACTCTATTGGTTTGCAAAGGGAGGTGAAAAGCCTTCTGGGAGCAATCGAAAAAGGAAAGGAAGGTGGATCAGTGATGGGACATTCGCCCAAGCGACCCGATAAGAAACGGTCTGGGCATGAAGACTCGAAGGAATTGAGCAGGTAAAGATGAAGCATCTAGTGAAATGCTGGGAATGTAGAGGACATCATTTACGCCAGGACTGCCCAATGAGGGAACGTGATGAGGGAAACAATCACAAAGTTCCTAGGCTTCGAGATAAGCTGAAAGCTGAGAACCAGTAGGAGAAGTTCATGGAAGCTGAGTGGCTTGGTCTTGAACGTTCAAAGTGAATAATTGAATGTGAGACAGATCTGCAAAATTTTGAAATTTTGATGTGCAATTGTATATGTATTCCTATGTATTGGAACACCGAGGACGGTGTTATTCCAAGGGGGAGGGGAATGTAACACCCCGGTTTTGACCCCGTTTGCATGATGTATATATGTAATTAATCGTTGTGAGGAGCTAAAGGAAAAATCCCCACCATCGATTTGGTTGTGTATGTTTCAGCAATAGGGGTAGTTGTCGATGGTATATCATGCTATTTGGCACATTATAGTTGAGCATCATGTAAACACGCACATCAATTAAAACTAAACCCACAACCAGCTATGGCAGTGCAACGTTGAAATGAAAAGGGCATGATTCCAAAGGATAAGGGGTGGGGGATGTCAACCTTGGTCTTTTGGGGGGGGGGAAGCCTTGTTTGATTTGTTATCTTCCCTTGTCTCCAACCTATATATTGTTTTGTTGTTGTTGGTTGAGGTAGTTATTGCTAAGTAGTGGTGGTTGTGGCAGGACTGTCATTCCTTGTCTATGTTCCCACTCCACCAGCGGATTCTTCCTCTTCACGTCACGTGGGGGCAGAGGAAGCATTCACTCTCCACTCCCTCCACTGCTAGGCAGAGCCGTTGTCTGTTCATCTGCGCACCTTGGTGGAGTTGTTCACTCTCACGTAGGGACACGCAGGAGGAGGAGGCCTGTTCACTCTCACGCAGGGGTAGTAGTCAGATTGTTCCCATGCACGGACTTCTTCCAGCTTGGTCTCACGCTCTATGTTCTGCGTTGGTTTTCCTCAGGCAGGGAGCAGAAGAAATCGTGGCTGTCACTCACGATTTTCCCTGTGCGGGAGCCATTCATGCTGGGGTTGTGTGTTTGTGTGTTCCATGCCGGTTTTGGTAGTGGGTGTATGTTTCCATGCTGATTTGTGACCGTGTGTGCCATGGCTGCATTGTGGAGAACGGGCTATTGTTCCCCACGTTGGTTGACGGTGTTGCCTTACATTTTGGGGCTCTGCATATGTGTTTCCCTTGGTTTTTGGGTTGACTGAGAATCAGTTCCTTTTCCATCCTTGTCTGTGTAAGTTCTTGAATAATTGCATTGAGTAATTGTGTGCTATGGGCGGTTGGATGTCGGATGACTGTTGATTTCCACGTTTGTTGGCTGAGTTTTCTCCTTTTGTTTAGGACTGTGTAAAGTTGCCATAATTTGCAATGTGTGTTGTGGCTGTTGATGTACCCTGGCGTTGGGTTGCTGTTGAGTTTTTTTGGTCATGCTAGGGCCAAGAACAACTCTGATTTCTCTTGTGTCTTGAGCTATGTATCACCTTTTGTTTGGGACTATTACCTAGTTGTCTTTTCCTTCTTCATAGGGCTGTGAAGGGTTGTTTTGCTGCGGTATGCAATGGTTGGTCTTCGGACTGTTGTGAGTGGGATTAGACGCTCGGTATGCATGAGAAGACTGGTGTTGAGGTCACCAGCTTGGAATTTAGCCTATCCCAGCTCCTTGACAACCTGGTGAACCCTATGGTGTGGGTTTGGCTATGTGTTGGAAAACCTTGGCTATGTGTAAGCCTGCATTGACCCTTATTCCTTGAGGAATCATGCCTAGCTTGGGGGTGGCAGTGTTGCTGAGAGATTGATGAGCACGCTGGCCTATGGTTGGGTGGAACGTTGGAGCGACGTAGGTGGTTGCAGGCAATTTCTTCATTAAAATATAGGTACTTCTGATTGTTTCATCTCTGCAATTATATCTATTGTTTCATGAATTATGATGAACATGTGAATGCTGGAATGTGTGTGTTGCTTCCGCTGAATGTTGAATAACTATGTATCTTCATATGTTCTATGCATCTTAATATGCATTTGTATGTTGATGAAATATGAATCCTTGTATGATGGATTATGAATCTTGGTATGCATTATGTTTTAGTTAAGATTTTATTTCAGCATTGATTGATCTATTCATGTTCATGGGGTTGTTTTCCCGTATGTAGTGGTGTTGGTCGCGTCCTCTTCACCGGTCGAAGGGTCGGGGATGTGACAACTTTTGTGTTTATGGGTTTAGAGAGAGAGAGAGAGAGAAAGAGATATTGGGGTTTAGGGTCTTAGAGAGAGAAGGGGGTGTTTAGGGCTTAGAGAGAGAGAGAGAGAGATTTGGGATTTGGGATTTAAAGAGAGATAAATATATTGGAGGATAGAGAGAGAGATATATTGATTGGGAGTTAGGGTTTATGGATAGAGAGAGAGAGAGAGGGAGAGAGAGAGATAAAAGAGGGAGGTTGATGTTTAAGGGTTTAGAGAGAGAAAGAGAGTGATAATGGCTTAGGAGTTTAGAGAAATAGAAAAGGATTTGGGGATTTTGAGAGAGAGAGAGAGAGAGATATTATGAGTGAAGGGTTTAGAGAAAAAGAGATAGATTGGGGGTTTGGAGTTTAAAGAAATATAGATATTGGGGATTAGAGAGAGACACTAGTGGTTGGGGTTTTAGACAAATAGAGATAATTAGGGTTAGGGATTTAGAGAGAAAAGCGGTTTAGGGGTTTGGATAGATAGAAAGATATATAAATTGATAAATATTTAGAGAGGGAGTGAGTGACTGTGGTAGAGATATTCAGGGTTAGGGGTTTAGAGAGAGAGAGAGAGATTGGTGGTGAGGTGTTGGGGGTTGAGAGAGAGAG
>LPNX010490251.1:3944-20227 GCA_001517045.1 Pseudotsuga menziesii | reverse complement strand
ATAAGCCACATATAAAGTTTTAAAACTGTAAATGTGTGTAAAACATCACCAGTTCAAACATTGTAACAACTGACAGATAACTGCCTAGAAGCACAGATATAACGAACCAGCAGTTTTGTTCTTTCTTCCCCAGAGTATCGACCCCCTATCATGTCCACTATCAGCCCTTAATATACATTTTGATTTTCCCAAAATAAAATTTCTAAGAGCTAATCATCCAGATCGCGATCCCTAACTAATGTCGAATAAAAAACGACAAGTGGAACATGTCGTTTTTTAAGCAAACGCACAACTATTCCATCCATCACATGGGATCGAAAACAAAAGAGTGGCACCTATAAAACAATCCTTCCAATATCGATTTGTCTCCAGAAATACAAGGATCGCCAATATACCCAAAATCCTCAAAATCAGGGAAAGAGATATTCATGTTACTATCTGCGATACAACACACAAGAATTATAATTAAAACATAATTGAAATAATAGCAAATAAAATCATCAACAAATAAACTCGAAATAATCAAATACCTGATCTTGATCAACAAAACAACATATCACCAAACACTACAGATTGACTCGGGCATTGAAAACCTGAATATTAACTCCACTAGGTTGGCTTGGTGAAGGAGCTTTAAACTGCATTAAGGCGATCTGAGCATTAAGCTCACGTAATTTTTCCTCACTTTTTCCATTTTCGTCCTGCAACTTAAGAACCCGCCTTATGAGTTTGTTTTTATGATTCCTCAGTCGTGAAAGATGCTGATTACTTTCATCAACCTTTACCTTTAAACCCTTATTATCAGCTTTCAATAAGTCTCGACTCGCTACTATTTCGGTCATCTTATCTTCCATTCGGCGAACCTTGTCTAACAGACAGCTAATGAACATAGGGTGAATAGTTTCCCCAATTCCACGAGAAACAGCTGAAGTTGTTTTAACAGGCTTTTCTTTTACAACTGAATTAGTCATACAATCAACTAGGACTCCCTGAAATTTCTTATCCACTGCTGGAGAACTATCACGATCAAGAGTGACATCAATATCAGGCCGAACAGGCTAAACTTCTACAGACAGAGAAGGATTCTCGGAGATATCTTCGGCAGTCATAGGGTGACTTTGCCCAGCTAGATCAGCAACAAAATCACGATGAATCACATCATCATTAACCGGTGAAGGGACAGTAATTTCCTCATCATCGATTACAACCGTTTCGACCGGAAGTTTATCGTTTACGGGGTTTTTAGTCATCATGGCTTTTTCCATACTCCTGGTCAGCCTTCTACCCAACTTGGACCTAGGTAAATTACCCCGGCGGTTTCCGACTTTATCACTATTGTTTGATGGAGTAACGGGTGACAGAGCTGAACTTTTCTTCACATGCCTAGACTATAAGGAGGTATGAGGAGCGTTCTCTGGATTGCCCAATGGTACTTGAGAGGGTTCCACATTCTTAAGGCTAGGTTTTGACGTAGGTTTACTCAAAGGAGCCGAACCCAAGACCCTATGTTTGCTACAGTCATCTGGACTGTCAAACATGCAATGGCAAAACTCTGAAAAACCATTAGATTCTATAAATTGCTCCCAAGAGCGACCTGTCTTTATCAATTCATTCTCAATCAATATACGAACTAGCCCATGGTGAAACAAACTATGACTTACATGTTTTGGTCCCTTCTTTATGGCATTTGACATTTTAAACAAACTGTGTAGAAGATAGTAAGGGAGATTGATGGGAAATCCTATGAAAGCAGCCATCAAACGAAGGTGGTATACCTAGGCCGAGGACAACCGACCTTCGCAGGTTAAATACCTGTGAATTAAATCAAGCATGGGGCGCCAGTTTTTCAAGAAATACTTACGTGCAACTCCTATCCGAAAGGAAACCTCTTGAGTCGGGTTCTTCAATAGACTTCTCCATTCCGTAATCTCCATTCTCTGATACTTGAACCACTTTTTCCCAAACAGAGGCAGACCTGTTGCATTTGCAATCGACCTCTCATCGACCCGAAAGCACAAATCACCAACTTCAGCTTGGTAGTTGACCAAGGACATGGAAAAAACTCTAGTGACCTCTGGGTTAGAATCGGAAAACTTCTTGAGGAACTGCAACCACCCAACATCCTTAACCTTTTGCAAAAGACCAGGGTTCGAATTCAATAGGGTTAATTCATAAGGTTCAACCCTAACGACAGGAGCCATCCCTATCAGTTTGCGAATGCGAAACCACGCACAGAATACTCGCCACCACTTAATTAATGACAGAAGAGCAGGTTGAGAGCACTTGGAACCGAGACTCAGCAGTAGTAAATAATACACAGGATAAGCCATACGTGAATGTAGGTGAAACCCCTGCGGGTTCAGCATAATCGGAGCCATCAACACTCGGAATGGAAAACACGAATGACGGTTGAAGCCCTGAAAACTGATATTATCACAATCTTCCCAGACTTAAATGACAAGAGAGCTTGGGGTGTACGTGTAACAGGTGCTCCACTGGTAAACAGCCACGACAAGGGTTATGTACCAATGCTGAGACGTGGACAGCAGGGTAAGTACGAATGTCATAATAACACTCTGAATTCGTGATGAGTGTGACTCGTGCCATAGATCATTCCCTATAATTTGTTCGGCTCGTTCATCAAAGGTGGTGAATTATCATATAACTCGAAACTAGACCTTTGCATATTATCACATGTAAATTAATATCAATGCAAATAATGGTTAACAAACTTCAGTATATGGCATGCGAATCGTATATCTAGGCTTCAATAGAGTTCAACAAACCTTTGATCACCATTACCCGATTCTGCATAGAGACCATGAACACTCAAGTGTCAACATCCCTAGTTACAATTCATCCAAACCAGTAACTCATAGATATTGATATCATTGATCCAATGTAACTTGCAAAGTTTGTTCGAAAATGTTGAATTTCAATAAATCAGTAGCTAAGGAAAAATCGCCCTTTCAGTATCTGAGTTTATCCCTTTTAAAATTTAAACATTTCGTCAAACAAAATGGGATTTTTTTTGATGCAATAATGATTTTAGAAGGCTGTTGAGCAGGGGCACAACAGATGGCGACTTGCTGGACGAAACAGTTATCTCTGTTTATTTACCTGAAATCATGCAAGCAAAGAAATTAAATCCTTAACATAAGTCATTACTTAGATACACTGCTTTAACATCTCAACCAGATTCAAAAATTTCATAGTCATAGACATTACCAGCGGGTTACAGTTTCAGTTATTTGCTTGACAAACATCAGATTTCTAACAAAACTCAATCCGGAAGAGTAGAACAATGACTGATTCAGTCTTAAAAGATAAAATCACAATACCACAAGCATATCCCTGCTGCCAGTAGGCGTCCATAGCCTCGACAGGGTTACTTTAAAACCCACAAACTGCCAGTGTCCAACCTGGTAGTGAAAAGTTTACAATTCTGGGCAAGAGAAACCGTTACCATTATTTTCTATTTTTCTGTTTTATTTGTTTCATTAGTTATGAAGGCCATGATTCAGGCTTGATAAACCGATAGTAATCATGTCAATCACCAGGCTACATGACAGTAAAATGAACCGGCTCGTGATGAGACCTTTCACCCCTCAGAGTTTTATGTCTAAGGGTCATTGCCCAGGCTTGGTAACCGGAGACGACAATGCTACTGGATGTAAACTCATGATCCTGAACAGACCGGCTCATCACGAGACCTTCTGTCCTTCAGACATCTTTTCAAATGTTCAAGTCTATCTTTACCCAGAACGCAATTAAGGTTAATCCCAAAAGAGATTATCTTAGCAGGTAGGGAGGCGAGTCTGCTCCTCTTTACGAGAAGGGATGGTGTAAGAGATTTAATAGATGACTTTACCAAACACTACTTTAATCTCCTTAGACAAAATTTTGAAGAAACTGATATACGGAATTAACATGTGTTAAAAATTGCTGGTAATATCTAGGACAGTGGAATTCCCTTCTCTGTGTGGGAAGTAAAACAGAATGACAATTTTCAGAAAAATAATTCCTTTGTGCATGATTTCAGATAAATTTCAGAAATTGAATTCAGTCATCAGTTTTGGGGTTTGGTGAACATATCAGGTTCATATCGCAAAAACAAAAACAAAAACAAAATAAAAAGGAAAAGACACACATATCTAAAGCGAATAAAATCATTCAAAGAAGCACACCACACCAGTGATATATAAAGGGTGATCCCTTGAGGAGGATCAACAGAAGTATCTTTTGATTAGGTGACCATTTACTGGAAGGTCATCAACCTCACCTTCCAATGTTTGTAGCCTGAAAGTGCTGGGACCAAGCTTTTCTGTAATGATGAATGGTCCTAGCCACAAACGCTGAAACTTTGTATGTTTTCCCTTATCTTCGTGCTCCTTATCCCATCTCAAAACTAAATCACCTACTTCCAGATCTCGACTGACTGATTTTCTGAGGTCAAACCAACACTTCACAGTCTGCTGATGTTTTTCAAACTTCTTTCTACCCATTTCCCTATCCTCTTCTAACTTCTGCAAGGTGTTAATTCGATGCTCCATAGCGGAGCAAGGTACCTCCTGTACCGACTGGGCAAGTTGTAAAGAAGGCAGGAACAGGTGAGGCGGTAGAATGGCTTCCTTGACATATACTAGGAAAAATGGAGAATTTCCAATAGCGGCTTTAGGGGTTACCCTGTCAGCCCACAAAGCGCTTGACAGGGCAGTATGCCAATCTCTGTGATGTTTAGCCACAGTACGTTTCAGAATCTTAATCAGATTTTTATTAGACGATTCTGCTAGCCCATTACCTTGGGGGTAATAGTTAGCAGAATACTTTAATTTTATCCCTTTTTCTAATGCATACTCAGTCAATTTAACAGAAGAAAAATAAGTAGCATTATCAAATATTAAAGACTCAGGCAGGCCGAATCTAGTGATGATAAAGGAATCAAGGAAAGCTATCACCTGATCTGAGTTGACTATTCGTAATGGGATGGCTTCAACCCATCGAGTGAAGTAGTCTATGGCTGTGAGGATATATTTATGCTGCTGTGAAGAGGTTGGAGTAATTGGGCCAACAATATCCAGACCCCATTGCTGAAATGGGACTTCAATGATAACTGGCTGGAGGGGTAATGCCGCCTTTTTTAGTCTGCCTCCTGTCCTTTGATAGTCCTGGCACTTCCTAACAAAAGCATATGTATCTTTGAATAATGTGGGCCAGTAGTACCCAGCCTTAAGTATCTTATGGGCCATAGTTTCACCACTGAAATGTCCTCCCGCTGGACCTGCATGAAATTGAGATAACACGTTATCAGCCTCATCCTTTTCTAGACAACGAAGGAATACTCCTTCAAAATTCTTTCTGAACAAGATATTTTCAATGAGCTGATAAGGTGCAGATTTCAATCTTAAAGCCCTCTTATGACGTGGGTCTAAATGTTCAGGAGCAGTCCCATGTAATAAGAAGAATTTAATATCCTCATACCAAGAATCAGGAGGAGTAGAGTTCAGAAAAACTTCCCTTTCAAATAAGGGTTGCTGAAGAAATGCAGATCTGATTCAGCACTGTCTGCAGAGCCAGCTGCTATCTTACAGAGACCTTGTCCCCTGAAAATATTTAATGGTTTTATTTCCAGGTCATATTCCTGAAGTGCGGTGACCCAATGTGCTTGTTTTTCACCAAGATCCTTCTGCACCAAAATATTTCTTACTGCAGAATATGGTACAACTACCTTGGTGTGGGACTTGAGTAAGTAAGGCCTGAAATGTTTAACAGATTTGAAAACAGCAAAAGCTTGCTTGTCCACTTCCGGGTAATTCAGTTCTACACCGTTAAGACTAGAACTCGTAAAAGTGATAGGAGCCTCGTTATTTTCCTGGTTTTTCTATGTCAGAACAGCAGCATACGACAAATCAGAAGCGAAAGTATATAAAATAAATGGTTTGGAAAAATATGGGCTAGTAAGAGTGGGGGATTCATCGATAGCTTTTAAAATGTCGTGAAAAGATTGCTTTTCATCAACGTTCCATTTAAACTCAGCATCTTTCCTAATCATCTTCTGTAATGGCCTAACAATCTCCGTATAGCCAGGGATGAATCTAGAAACAAAATTTATTTTTCCAAGAAAAGACTGCATGGACTTTTTCGAGTGAGGCATCGAGATCTGAGATATAGCATAAGTACGTTCTGGGTCAATGTTAATGCCTTGTTTAGACACGACAAAACCTAGCAACTTACCTTCAGTGACTGAAAAGATAGATTTCTTAGGGTTTAGCGAAATCCCGTACTTCCTGCAACGCTCGAAAACTCGCCTGAGATGAGTTATATGATCAGTCCTATTTTTAGAAAAAACAGTAACATCATCAAGATAAATCACAACAAACTTACCAATCAGACCTCTGAAAGCGATATCCATCGCTCTCTGGAATTTTGCACCAGCATTTATGAGACCAAAAGGCATATTTCTATAAGCATAGGTTCCCCAAGGTGTCCTAAAAGTTGTTTTCAATTGGTCATCTTTGGATACCAACACTTGGTTGTATCCTGAAAATCCATCTAATAACGAAAACATCTCAGATCCGGAGACCTGTTGCAGGATTTTCTCCATTGTAGGAACGAGGTAATTGTCTTTATCAGAAACCTTGTTCAGGTTTCGGAAATCGACACACAACCTGATGTCACCGTTTTTCTTCCTTACAGGTACAATATTTGCTACCCATTGGGCATGCCGAACAGGGAAAATTATCCTAGCAGCAAGGAGTTTATTTAGCTCCTTCTTGACAAATGGCTCTAAGCTGGGGTGCATTTTTCTCAATTTTTGTTGAAAAGGCTTCGCCTCCGGTTTCATAGGAATGACATGTTGCATGATATTGGGGTCGAATGTTTTCAAGTCATCATAGGTCCATGCAAATATGTCTTTAAATTATTTAAAGAGTTTGATGAAGGCTGTTTTCTCCTGAACAGTACACATACTGCCCAGGTTTACGCATTGAGAGTTTTGCTCATTTCCTAGATTGACAATGTCGGACTGCATGATGGAACTACCAGTTTTACAATTTCTTGCAGCTTTGAATTTATCCTTTAATTCATAAAAATTTTCAAGTTTGATTACTGACCTAGGAAAATGACTAACCTGATCAAGGGATTCTTGAATTGAGCAAGGCTTATGGATTACCGTGAAATTGTGTAGGTCCTCATCATGAGTCATTTCGTCCAAAACTGCATCCTTAAAAGTATCTTTAAGAGTCAGAAAATTGATCAATTGCTGGTCGTCATTGAAAACTCTCCAATTTGCAATGTTGTCAGGAATAGAAGGCCTGAACAGTAATTCAACCGAGAAAGCATCAGTAAGAATTCCTTCAGATGGAATCAATATCGAGGCAACATTAGCCAGGAGATCAGCTTCTTGATTTAAATAGCGGGGAATGGAACTTATATTAAATGCTTCAAATGATAACAGTAAATTCCATACCTCAGTTTGATAGTTTCTCAAGTGTCCAGCTATGCAGTGTATGGTATTACGTACCTGACGAACAATAATTTCGGAATCTCCTAAGACTATCAAGGCTTTGGCTCCCAAATCAATCGCTTTCTTCAGCCCTTGAATGAGGGCTTCATACTCAGCGATATTATTTGTGTAGTCAAACTCTAATCTGCAAGCAATGAAATACCTTTTTCCACAAGGGTCAATCAGTAAACATCCTGCACCAGCGCCTTCTTTTGACTTGGAACGGTCAAAGTAAAGAGACCACAAACCGTCATTGAGATCTAAATGTGGTGTATCCGGGACTGAAATTTCAGCTGGAACTTGTGTAAAATGATAGATTTCAGACTGCTGATTTAAATCAGGAATTTCTGAAATTTCAGCCTCAAAATTACCAAAAAAATGAATCAGCCATATAGTTACCCAATATGGTATCAGCAAACAGGACTGGTTCATTTGAGTCATCAATTTCCGTGACGGTATGCTTCATATACCGCTCTCTATTGATTCTGATTTTGTTCGGATGACCCTTATGAGGTATCCATAAGTGTGACTAGTCTGTCGCGAAATATCCATCGAGTTTCTGTGACCAATCCCTGCTAAGAAATAAACCATACGCTTCTGGTATATCAGCAACAATAATATCGATAACAAAATGTACTTGGGGATTGGAAGCTAACCTTATTAGCACCTCCTTCAGTTTGCCTATTACCTTTACGTTTGAATGATCCAGTTGTACAATACTGGTATCGCAAGGCTGAGGGACAGCATTAAGCCTTTTACACACTGAGTAAGGCATTACATTTTTGGATGCCCCTGAGTCAATCATACAGTTATGTACTTTGCGATTAAATATTTCAAACGAAAGTAAAAAAGGTGGAGTGGAAGAATCAGATTTTTTTCCTATTGAAGATGCGTTGACTGAAGACCTTTGTGAATTATCTTTATCATTGACAGGACTACTCTGATTTAAGGGAGTCTTACCAGTTTTACTTGGGGGAACCCCTTGCACCATTTTCTCACGAATCATAGGTATTTTTATAAGTTCATATAGAGAGATATTAGCCCTGCTCTTCTTTAAGTCTTCAATCAAATCATATTCTAACTCAAGGGAGGGTGCATATCTACTAATTGCAGGCTGATCTTTGTCTTTAGCAGCTGAACTATTATCCGGAACGGTTGTAACAGGTTCAGTTAAAGGCTGGTTTTTTTTACTTCTTGTATTATGCTGATGCTGATTCCCATTGACAACAGCCACCTCTTCGTCATCAGTTAATTCTGAGGTGTCCCAGAAATGACTGATGACATTGGGTGGTTTATTATCATTGTTATCATTGGTGTCTTGTTTATCTTGAGAAATCTGTCCTGAAGACTGAGTTTCAGTTTCAGTAGTTGTTTCCAGGACTGAAACTATTGCTTTGACAAAACTGTTAATTTCCTCAATGTTATTAGCTTCAGAGGGTGAATTTTGTTTTACAGCTGGATTTTGAAAAGGTCTTCTAAATAACTGTCTGGGTGGTTCTTTATTTGGGGTATTATCAGAAGTGCCTTTTTTTAAATCGATGATCTAATTAGAAAGTTTTTTGATAACTCGTTGAATACTATCCAAATCTAAAGCATCTTGACTTCTTTTGTCAGAACCAGTTGTAGTTTTGGCAGGGATGTCAATCTTCTTACGAGAAGAAGACGCTGAATCGGTATCTACTCCGGAATTTGCCTTTGTGGCAAACACATCCTTCTCAACCTTAATTGCTTCTTCGAAATTTTCAGCTAGAGTAAGTTTGGCCTTTTGCCGGACGAACATGGCTATTTTTCCAGGTAAGGCTGAAGTGTAAAATTCAATCGTTACATCCTCAGTGGGCCTTGAAGTAGCGGGAATTCTATTCCTTAAGGGCAGAAAGCGTTGGTTAAAATCTTTAACCTTTTCTTTAGGTTCTATGCGAATTTTAGACAGTTCTGACACTAAGACTGCCGGAGACTTGTCATCTCCAAACTTGTTTATAAATGTGATATCAAATTCGTTCCAGCTGGTGATGGACCCAGATGTCAAGGAAAAATACCATGTTGAAGCCCTTCCTTCAAACGTGTAATGGAACAGTCAACATACGACATCTTCGTGTTCAACATCTAGAAGCCGAACTGCCAGCATAAACTTCTTGACGTGATCTTCAGCTGGCTCCTTCGACTCAGGGTTGAACTTAGGCAGAAGTTTCTCAGGGTGTTTAGGCAAAGGATGTTGAACACCAGGGACAACAACAGCATCCTGGGCCATCCAAGGCATAGGGTTAGGCGGATTGGCAGCTGCCATGTTCCTAGGAGTCGGCGGTGGTGATGGTGATGTTGGTGGAATATGGGGAGGGGAATGAGGTGGTGATGGTGGTCGCCCAGATCCTCCTGAAAAATGTGGTGCTGCCGACGAGGAAGGCTGATTTACTTCTATCAGGGGTTGTTGCACCTGAAGATCCGGGATGGGACTTAAAGGCAACTGTTGTTCTCCTACAACAGGTACAGAATGACGGGTGCGAGGACGGGTAACCTGAGGGAGAGGTAGCTCAGTAGGCTGGCGCCCAGTAATACTTGAATAAGCTCTCGTTAAAATTCTTTGAGATTCGTTTATGGCTTGTTCAATTTGATCTAGTTCTTCTGGACGGCGAGCACCACTGGCATCAAACTGGGAGATGAGGTTTCAAACTGAATCGGTCAAAGGATCGTCGCCTAGTCGTGATGACTGGCGTGTTCATGATTGTGTAGTTGATTGTATTTGAGGGGTAGTTGGCTGATTAGTTTTGTTGATAGGTTTTTTGTCATCAGCCATTTTACGCTGGCCCTCCGTCTAGCGCCATTGTTGACGGGCGTATTTGACTAAGCCCGCAACGGGGGAAAACGACCCAGTCCAGGACCCTTAGAACAGGCTCCAAGCTGTTTGGAATAGTCGCTCCCGATAGGTTTAAAGGCTCTGTTGGCCTGGGATCCTAGAGGACTAATGATTACAATTAGTGCTACTGATAGTTAGTGTCGATCCTATACTTATAATTACAAAGATTAACCCAAGTTATATATTACAAGGAACGGAAACTGTTAAGTAAAATCACTCAAAACAATTAACTCTGAATACATAAATAAAACATAAATCTGGACAAGATTCGTATACTACAAAGTCATGTTATATTTATATACAGATGTACAGTAATTACATAGAAGGATAAACTGAATGTATTTAATGAAAAGGATCTAACTCAACAAGGTTCTTCGGATAGTACAAAAAGCAGAAACTGAATAAAATATAATTCTGATCTAATACATATCCTGATCAGGAGCAAAAATTAATTTAACCTGTAACCAACTGATGTTGATAAAGGCACTGTATGTAAACATTTGCTGATATTTAAAGAAATTCAAATATTGCAAATCATACAAGCATCATTACACATTATGTAACAATAATATCAATTATTAAATACAAAACATGACATACCAACACAGTTAAAAACAGGAACAACCGATACCTGATAAATTATATTCACACAATTCATCAAGGAAATTATAACAAACATCATAATATAGGAAAGCAAATATCAAAACTGAAAGATATTATAAGCCACATATAAAGGTTTAAAACTGTAAATGTGTGTAAAACATCACCAGTTCAAACATTGTAACAACTGACAGATAACTGCCTAGAAGCACAGATAGAACGAACCAGCAGTTTTGTTCTTGCTTCCCCAGAGTATCGACCCCCTATCATGTTCACTATCAGCCCTTAATATACATTTTGATTTTCCCAAAATAAACTTTCTAAGAGCTAATCATCCAGATCGCGATCCCTAACTAATGTCGAATAAAAAACGACAAGTGGAACATGTCATTTTTTAAGCAAACGCACAACTATTCCATCCATCACATGGGATCGAAAACAAAAGAGTGGCACCTGTAAAACAATCCTTCCAATATCGATTTGTCTCCAGAAATATAGGGATCGCCAATATACCCAAAATCCTCAAAATCGGGGAAAGAGATATTCATGTTACTATCTGCGATACAACACACAAGAATTATAATTAAAACATAATTGAAATAATAGCAAATAAAATCATCAACAAATAAACTCGAAATAATCAAATACCTGATCTTGATCAACAAAACAACATATCACCAAACACTACAGATTGACTGGGGCATTGAAAACCTGAATATTAACTCCACTAGGTTGGCTTGGTGAAGGAGCTTTAAACTGCATTAAGGCTATCTGTGCATTGAGCTCACGCAATTTTTCCTCACTTTTTCCATTTTCGTCCTGCAACTTAAGAACCCACCTTATGAGTTTGTTTTTATGATTCCTCAGTCGTGAAAGATGCTGATTACTTTCATCAACCTTTACCTTTAAACCCTCATTATCAGCTTTCAATAAGTCTCGAATCGCTACTATTTCGCTCATCTTATCTTCCATTCGGCGAACCTTGTCTAACAGACAGCTAATGAACATAGGGTGAATAGTTTCCCCAATTCCATGAGAAACAGCTGAAGTTGTTTTAACAGGCTTTTCTTTTACAACTGAATCAGTCATACAATCAACTAGGACTCCCTGAACTTTCTTATCCACTGCTGGAGAACTATCATGATCAAGAGTGACATCAATATCAGGCCGAACAGGCTGAACTTCTACAGAAAGAGAAGGATTCTCGGAGATATCTTTGGCAGTCACAGGGTGACTTTGCCCAGCTAGATCAGCAACAAAATCACGATGATTCACATCATCATTAACCGGTGAAGGGACAGTAATTTCCTCATCATCGATTACAACCGTTTCGACCGAAAGTTTATCGTTTATGGGGTTTTTAGTCATCATGGCTTTTGCCATACTCCTGGTCAGCCTTCTACCCAACTTGGACCTAGGTAAATTACCCCGGCGGTTTTCGACTTTATCACTATTGTTTGATGGAGTAACGGGTGACAGAGCTGAACTTTTCTTCACATGCCTAGACTGTAAGGAGGTATGAGGAGTGTTCTCTGGATTGCCCAATGGTACTTGAGAGGGTTCCACATTCTTAAGGCTAGGGTTTGACGTAGGTTTACTCAAAGGAGCCGAACCCAAGACCCTATGTTTGCTACAGTCATCTGGACTGTCAAACATGCAATGGCAAAACTCTGAAAAACCATTAGATTCTATAAATTGCTCCCAAGAGCGACCTGTCTTTATCAATTCATTCTCAATCAATATACGAACTAGCCCGTGGTGAAACAAACTATGACTTACATGTTTTGGTCCCTTATTTATGGCATTTGACATTTTAAACAAACTGTGTAGAAGATAGTAAGGGAGATTGATGGGAAATACTATGAAAGCAGCCATCAAACGAAGGTGGTATACGTAGGACGAGGACAACCGACCTTCACAGGTTAAATACCTGTGAATTAAATCAAGCACGGGGCGCCATTTTTTCAAGAAATACTTACGTGCAAATCCTGTCCGAAAGGAAACCTCTTGAGTTGGGTTCTTCAACAGACTTCTCCATTCCGTAATCTCCATTCTCTGATACTTGAACCACTTTTTCCCAGACAGAGGCAGACCTGTTGCATTTGCAATCGACCTCTCATCGACCCGAAAGCACAAATCACCAACTTCAGCTTGGTATTTGACCAGGGACATGGCAAAAACTCTAGTGACCTATGGGTTAGAATCGGAAAACTTCTCGAGGAACTGCAACCACCCAACATCCTTAACCTTTTGCAAAATACCAGGGTTCGAATTCAATAGGGTTAATTCATAAGGTTCAACCCTAACAACAGGAGCCATCCCTGTCAGTTTGCGAATGCGAAACTACGCACAGAATACTCGCCACCACTGAATTAACGACAGAAGAGCAGGTTGAGAGCACTTGGAACCGAGACTCAGGAGTAGTAAATAATACACAGGATAAGCCATACGTGAATGTAGGCGAAACCCCTGCGGGTTCAGCATAATCGGAGCCATCAACACTCGGAATGGAAAACACAAATGACGGTTGAAGCCCTGAAAACTGATATTATCACAATCTTCCCAGACTTAAATGACAAGAGAGCTTGGGGTGTACGTGTAACAGGTGCTCCACTGGTAAACAGCCACGACAAGGGTTATGTACCAGTGCTGAGACGTGGACAGCAGGGTAAGTACGAGTGTTATAATAACACTCTGAATTCATGATGAGTGTGACTTGTGCCATAGATCATTCCCTATAATGTGTTCGGCTCATTCATCAAAGGTGGTGAATTATCATATAACTTGAAACTAGACCTTTGCATATTATCACATGTAAATTAATATCAATGCAAATAATGGTTAACAAACTTCAGTATATGGCATGCGAATCGTATATCTAGGCTTCAATAGAGTTCAACAAACCTTTGATCACCATTACCCGATTCTGCATAGAGACCATGAACACTCAAGTGTCAACATCCCTAGTTACAATTCATCCAAACCAGTAACTCATAGATATTGATATCATTGATCCAATGTAACTTGCAAAGTTTGTTCGAAAATGTTGAATTTCAATAAATCAGTAGCTAAGGAAAAATCGCCCTTTCATTATCTGAGTTTATCCCTTTTAAAATTTAAACATTTCATCAAACAAAATGGGATTTTGTTTGATGCAATAATGATTTTAGAAGGCTGTTGAGCAGGGGCACAACACAACCATAATGGTTGAATTGACATATTTGTCATTAAAAAAAACTATTTTTTTTGTTCGTATTTTCGACATATCTCATTGTGTTTTTACTCAAATTTCGATCGGGAGAGCTCGTTGGATGTAGAATTTGATTCCGCATCCAACGAGTACCCACACTGCATACTTTTGATGAACCATGCTATGCAAAAAACAAGAAATACCTGAAAAAATGTGATGATGACATCATCATCACATTTTTTCATGTATTTCTTGTTTTTTGGGTAGTGGGGTCCATCAAAAGTATGTAGTGTGGGTACTCGTTGGATGCAGAATCAAATTCCACATCCAACGAGCTCTCCCAATCAAAATTTGAGTAAAAAAACAGGGAGATATGTCGAAAATACGAACACAAAAGTAGTTTTTTTCTTTCTTCCTCCAAAATTAATCAATATTATTTTATTATTTTAACTATTATTTTATTATTTTCCTTAGGTGGCCCATTTTAGACCCCAAAATTCCTCTAATGATTGGGGTTTAGATGTTTTGAAATATAGATTGATATGTATATGGAGAGAGAGAATGGGGGTTAAGGGTTTAAATAGAGAAAAAGAGAAAGGGGAAGGTATAAGTTGGGGCTTATGGGTTTAGAGGGGGGTAGAGAGATAGCAATATATTAGGGTTTATGGTTTAGAGAGTGATATTGGGGGTTAGGGGTAGAGAGGGAGAGAGAGAGAGAGACATTGGGTTGTTGGAGTTTAGAGCAAGAGATTGGTGGCTAGGGTAATAGTGTGTGAGAGACATTAGGGGTTAGGATGTTAGATATAAATCCACAAAGAAAGAGGTTGGGGGTCATGCGTTTACATGGAGAGAGGGAGAGATATTTAGAGAGATTGTGGGATAGCGGTTAAGGGAGATATAGAGAAATAAAGACAGATATTTGGGGTTATGGTTTTACAGAGGAGCATAGATATTAGAGGTTAATGGTTTAGAGAGAGAGAGATAGATTTAGTGTTAGGGGTTTTTACAGAAAGAGATTAGGGGTTTGGAGTTTAGAAAGAAAGAGAGAGGGAGTGATATTGAGAGAGATAAATGGATTATTGGTTGAGAGAGAGAGAGATTAGGGGTTGGACATTTAGAGAGAGTGAAACAAAGATAGAGAAAGAAAGAGAGAGATAAATAAAGAGAGAGATTAGTGGTAAGCGGTTTAGCAAGAGATATATAGATAAGAGGCTACAGATAGTCTAATTAGGTTTTAGTGTTTATATATGTAGAGATAGATATCAAAAGAGGGAGTATGGGGGTTAGGGTTTAGTGTAAGCGAATGTGAGAGAGATAGATATTAGAGCTTATGGATTTACATAGAGAGAGAGATACATTAGAAGTTAGGGTTTAAAGAGATAGATATATTGTGAGTTATAGGTCTATAGAGAGAGATGGAGAGAGATAATGAGATATACTGGGTTTTAAGGGTTTAGTGATAGAGAGAGAGATTATGGTTTAATCATTTAGAGTGAGATGGATATTTGAGGTTAGGGGTTTGATTAAGGAGAGAGATTGGTGGTTATGGGTTTAGGTAGATAGATTAGTGGTTAGGGTTTAGAGAGAGGGAGAGAAATTGGGATTTATGGGTTTAATTAGATAAAGAGATAGATATAGAGATATATTAGGGGTTTAGAGAGAGATATATATTGGAGGTTAAAGGTTTAAAGAGAGAGGGGGGGAATATCGAGGTTTATGAGTTTATATATATATATATATACAGAGAGAGAGAGAGAGAGAGAGATTGTGGGATAGTGGTTTGGGATAAAAGAAGAGATAAAAAGAAAGATAATGGTGGTTAGGGTTTTATAGAGGGAGAGAGATATTGGAAGTTAATATTTTAGAGATAGAGAGAGAATGAGTGTTAGGGTTTAGAGAGAGAGAGAGAGTGAGAGAAATAGAGAAAGTGAGAGAGATATATAAATAAAGAGAGAGATTAGTGGTAATGGGTTTAGAGAGAGATATTGAAGGTTAGAGATAGATTGATTCGGAGTTAGTGTTTAGAGAGAGAGAGAGAGAGAGGGAGATCGGGGGTTATGGTTTTAGAGTAAGTTTGTGTGAGAGAGATATCGAGAGATATTGGACCTGATAGATTTACATACACACACACCCACACA
>LPNX010490250.1:27133-42318 GCA_001517045.1 Pseudotsuga menziesii | reverse complement strand
TATATATTCTATCGGCATATTTCATGTTGTCACCATACCTATATTTAATATAAAGAGACCAACTAGCACCTATAAAAAATATTTAAACAGAGCCATAACAAAAGTAATAAAGCTACAAATTCCAAACTAAACCATTAGAAGACCTCTCACCGTATGATACATATTATAAAGAACCAAGATTGTAAACAAACAATTTCTCATTATTAAAAGTAATCCATAAATAAAACATATAGTCAAGATATCAAGACTATCTAATGGTCTAAAGTTCATGATATAAATAAACAATCCTAAACACAATCAATCTCATTCATAGTAACCAAACCACATATGTAATATGCAGAATACATTTATCCAAATTGTAGATCATGAGGAAAATTTCAACATAATAAATCAAGCATAAAATGTTTTGCATAGAAATTAGTAAAGCATAGCCTAAGTAAACAGAGGTTGCAGGATCGATTTATGTGGGCATGAATGCCCAAACAATCCTTTACAATAACCATCGTTTACAACTATCGTGACCCAAGATCGAATCCTGTGGTGTTCACATAATAAATTAAAAGTCACCATATCGAATCTTGTACGATTCTCTATTATCCTACCAAACATTGTAACATTTGATCTATCAACTATACATACCACGCTATTGAATTTGCATTTGCAAGCCGTAAAACACTTCCACATATCTCTACATAGAGATTAAAACCCCAATTATTTACACTCTCTAACCAACTAATGGCTCATGGTCATTGGTTTGTAAAATGTTAAAAAAATATTATAACCCACTACAACCCCATAAACGCTAAACAATTAGCAATGTTACTCATTTGAAGGGATAAACCCACAATCACGAACTCTTACATTTAAATACAGAGGTAAGAACTACAACTACGAATTAAACTATAAAAAATATATTTCATTCATCCATTACATAGTCACAACTCTAATGGCGAGAACGTCATTTCCATCTATGGCATGGCTCCAAAGGCCAAACTAACATTGTTAATAGTTCGTATAAAGATCTAAACAAGAATTACAAATATACATAGATACGAAGTATCACCTGAAACCAAGAATCATAACCATGATACACCGAGTATGTAAATGTTGTACAATAATATTTATAAACCAAAATAATAATTTTCACAATCGTGTATCCAAGGACTGGCACCATTGCAAAAAATGGTGTTGTTTCCATTTAACAAAACATAAAACATATTAAAAAATAACTGATCTTCCAAGCATTCACCATCACAATGATACTGACAGAGTAATAAAATTAGATAATCAAAATACATTAGTCGCATCCCAAGGGTGCTAAAACCTAAACAAAAACACCAAGTCTTAAATGCATCCCCAAATGATTTACATCATTTATTGCAGAGAGTCCCTTTCCAAATCACAACCATTGAAATAAAACCTAGACTAAGAAATTCAACCAACCACAATATTCATGGTTTGTCACGAAATCCACAGAAGAGAAGGAGCAAGTTTCGACTGGTTACAACAAGAGCTTACATGTAATGGGTATTGTGTCGACCACCAAGGAAACCCATGACCCACACTGGCCAGGCCCTGCAACCTTCAAACAAAACCAAGATATGATGAGAAGTATGTTGTAAACACCAAACTGAACAACAACACAATGTTGCTAAACCAGAGTGGAAGTCACACCTACCAACGTAGTTGACCCCCAAAGATCCACACCACAGAGAAGACCAGAGGAAGAGTTCAGGAAGCCCTTTTAAAAATGAAACACGCCATTGTGTTAGTCCAAGATCTAATCTTGAGACCCACGATTTCCCATGCGCATTTGATTTGCCACCCTGGCCCGTATTACCACAAAGCAAAACCTAGTGTATAGTTTGTGCCACCTTCCAATACACAACAACGTTTAAACCCCCAACATGCATATCGAATACATATGGTATAGCCATAATTGATGGCATATTTAATATGCCATGAATGACTAGTGATATGTCTTAAAAATTGCACACAAGGACTTTAAATAAGTGAAGGACAATGTTAAAAAATGATAATCCATGTACATTATCACATACACCATGAAAATATTAAAATGCATGAGTAACGAAATCAAGGTCACAAGACCATAAAAACAATGATAATTACCAATACAACATAGGCTAGTAAACACCCATCTTTGCATAAATATCAACTAGCATTTGTAATAATATTGCTAGGACAGGTCTATAAGTTTATTCACCATCCAAATAGTATAGACAATATGCCTTTAGGTCACCATGATAGTTAGTTTTTCGTCGTCAAGTGCACCTGCAAGCGACAAGGAAAGAAGTGCAATAGTTCCAAAAAACCTAAGTAAGCCTTATAGCAACAAGTAGAAACAATTGCCTTTTTAGGTGTTTACAAGGGAAACAACTCCCGCCACTCCACCCCTTGACAAATACAAGTTAAGTCAGATTTATTCATAAACAGTAATCAATCTTTACAACCGATAAGTAAGGAATCGAAACAACATACATATATATATATACATAACTATCAATTTAGATATTAAACGACATAACGACACCACAACATTTCACTAATAACAACATCGGGAAAACATGGAGAAGGAAGTAAGAAAGGATTATGACAATACTATGCATAGAAACAAACATAACACATTCCACATAAGTTGAATTAATGTCTAGTTCAGGAAGTGAATGACTAGCCTAATATTTTTTTTTCAAATTTTGGGTACATTACAAGTGGTATGAGAGCCCAATTTCAACACTAAGAGTCCAAATGGGCATACCAGACATTCCTTGCAAGGAAAATAAATATGTTTTTACATTTTGTTAACTAAAAAAAATATTTCCTAATATTTAAAATTTGTAATTTCACGATTTTAAAAGAACAATTCAGATCATGAACACTCAAGAGGACAACAGACAACAAGGAAAAATGAATACCCCCACCCAGGAAGCATAACTGGTTGTGGAATTAAATTCTGATATAATGAAAACCATACAAATTATCCAAGTATACTTTCATAGTTTTACAGATGATAATCTGAATGAAATAAAGGAACACCGAGTAATTAATGAAGCCTTTGTTGTGAGAAATGACGGGAGGAATCTGCAGCGAAAACCCACTCATTCCACAAACAGGTTCAAGAAAGAATTTTATCATAAATGAGAAAGCAGCTTGAGAGAAGAAGGAAAACAACAACATACCATTGAACCTCCAAAAGGAGATTATTACAGTCTATCTAGTGATGATTCTCTTTCTCCATGGAGAAAGAAACTGAGAAATGATGACAATCTTCAAGGAGAGTTCCAAAAAATAAAATCCCCAACCTATGAAGGAGAGATGAACATAGGGGAGAAAGCCGAGGAATGAGTTTTAGGGATGAGCAAATATTTCTGAGTTCATAACTACTATAGTGAAATGAAAGCTCGTATAGCCATCTATAACATAAATTGCAAAGCATCTAGATGGTGGAGAGACTTGAAACATACCAAGAAGGATGACTTAAGAGAAGTATGGTGGACTAAGTTTCACAATATTTTTCAAGAGAAATACATGTCGAAAAGTTTCTTCAACAAAAAATTGAAAGAGTTTCAGGAGTTACGTATGGGATCCATGACTATGGATTCTTTATTAACCGATTTCTTGAGCTATTGCATTATGTACCATACATCATGGATCGAAAAGTGAAAATAAAACACTTTTTAGGATGTATTCCCCCCAACTTTCGAGAGAGGATTGAATTTGACATGCCTAAAACATTTGACACCACCTTACACAAATATAGGCTTTTCTATGAGCATGGACAACCGAGGAAAGAGAACATGAACATAAGCTGAGACATGTATAGGACCTTCTGAGACAATCGCAAACCAGTTTTTAACCCCCCATCGTACAGAAAATAGAACAACAATTTTCCAGCTAACAAGAACTTCAACAAAACATGTACAAAACCATGTGTACCAACTCCAAATACCAACAAGCTTGCAACAAATGGGGGAGCCAATGTTTCCCCAATGAAAAATAAATTCTAGAAATGATAAGGGCCTCATTAGACCCAAGACTGTAAGAGTAAGACCAATGGGGACTTGCACAACTTAAATGAAGAACTAATGGTAGAGGACATAGTTGGAACACCACAGATTTATGCAGCCTTGGATGGCCGACAGGAAGACCATTAGGCTACCATGGTTGAGATAGAAGGTAATATCTTAAACACCTCTATTTCAATGTTAATTGACCTCGGTGCTTTACATAGCTATGTATCGCCTGCAATTGTTGATGTATGTAAACTAGGAAAAGTTAAACATGAAAAACCTTGGCTAGTGCCATTAGCCACAGGTATGAAACATACAGTTTCAAAAATAGTTTAATATTGTGAGGTAAACCTCAATGGTTTTCCTACTAGAGTAAACGTGAACATATTACCCTTAGGGTCGTATGATGTACTTATCAGCACAGACGCATTGGGACTACACTTTGTCATGCTCGATTGCTTACACAAGTCAATCTTGTGTACATATAGCTAAGGGAATCAAGTAACTATTCAAGGCATACCTAAGAAATTTTTTGTAAGGCAGGTATTTTCCTTACAAGAAAATAAGTACATTAGAAAAAACTTAAGGCCATCACTGTCAACCACAACAAAATTAAGGCTATCACTGAATGGATGGAACCTCTGTTGACCACAACAAAATTAAGGCTATCACTTAGCGGCCATTTCTAAAATTGTAATAGACATAAGATCATTCAAGGGGATTACTGATATTATTAAATGTTCATAGAAGGATTTGCTAAGATATCCTACCCCATAACTTCACTGCAGAAGAAAGGTAAAAAGTATGAGTGGACTGAAAAGTGTATGGAATGTTTTAATAAATTAAAACATTTGTGTGACTACCACCCTCATCCTGAAAATTCTTCATCCTTTTAAGGACGTTTTCGTATGTACTGATGCTTGTAAGGAAGGCTTAGCCATAGTGTTAATACAATAAAATCAAGTCATGACGTATGAATCTAGAAAATTAAAAGAGCATGAAAATAATTA
Source organism: Pseudotsuga menziesii (assembly GCA_001517045.1). Taxonomy (NCBI): domain Eukaryota; kingdom Viridiplantae; phylum Streptophyta; class Pinopsida; order Pinales; family Pinaceae; genus Pseudotsuga; species Pseudotsuga menziesii. Next base: position 37,280 of record LPNX010490250.1, on the reverse strand, counting down.
CACTACGTACAACTTAGAACTTGCTACAATTATAAATGCTTTAAAGATATGGTGACAATACCTAATCCAAAGAAATATTTTTTTTTGTTAGAGAACATAAGTTTCAAATATTTATTTGACTAACAAAATCTAAATGCTAGACAAGACAGGTGGTTGTATTTCTTAAGAGAATACACATTCAAAATAAAAAACATAATGGAAAAGAAACAAAGTGGAAAACGCTTTTAGTTGTCACACAAGCTTACTTTTTGCAAGCTGTAGTTACAAATCAAATCTGGAGAATTAGATCTTAAATGCAGATAATGAAAATAGAAATGAAAATAGCCAGATAATAATAGATTTTAACCTAAATAGAAGAAGATTATCATTGCATACAAACATGTTGTACATATCAAATACAACAGAAATCGAATTAACAGACATCAATGAGTTACATAAATGACTTTATTCAAGACATCGTGGATACCAAAAATGATTACCATGATCAGAAAGGACTTGTTTTGTCCTAAAATGAATAAAGAGGTGGCAAGAATACTTAGCTCGCTGCATCGAATGCCAAAAAGTAAAGGAATAACACCAACATCCTACAATGTTATTGCAACCACTACCCATTCCAAAATGGAAGTGGAAAATAATTAGCATGGATTTTATAATAGGTCAACCTAAAATTTCAGGCAACATGATTGAAGTATTGTTGTAGTTGATAATTAAGTAAAGCAGCCAACTTTATTCCTTTAAAATGTACTTATAAGGTTGCTCACATTGCAAATATTTTTATGAAAGATATTTTCACATTACATGGCATACCAAAGGTAATAATCTAATATAGAGATGAAGGATTTACACAAAATTTATAAAAGGATTTGTTTAAAGGATTAGGCACTTAGTTGAAATTCAGTACTGTCTGTCATCTGCAAATGGATGGGCATACTAAAAGAGTAAACCAAATCTCAGAAGACATGCTATGTAATGGACAAGCGAGGTAAATGGGAATACTACTTACACTTACTCGAATTTGCTTACAATAATAATTTTCAAGTATCACCACGTATGGGTCCTTTTGAAATCTTTTATGAACGCAAATGTAATACTCCAATTTCTTGGATCATTCTAGTTGATAGGTCAATGTTAGTACCTGAATTGTTAAAGGATATGGAACTAACCATGAAGCAGGTGCGAAAAAAGTCAAAGCCTTGCCCACGACAGGAAAATTTGTTATCCTAGCCTAAAAAGAAATCCTATAGAGCTCTACGTAGGTGTACAAGTGTACATAAAGTTAAATCCCAAGAAAATATATTTGAGATTGGGTAAGTATTAAAATTTGACACCCATATATTGTGGTCTATTTGATATTTTGGCTAAAGTAGGGTCGGTTGCATATCGTTTAGACCTAACAACTACTATTAAATTACATGACATTTTTCATGTTTCCATTTTGAAAAAACATATTCATGGTGCTACTCATGTAATCGATTGTAATTTTATAAAGGTGGAACCCGAAGGGGAGTTCCAGGTGGGACCAGAGTGTATTCTTGACAAGAGAGTATATTTACTCTTGAATCGTACCATCGGATAGGTCAAGGTGCAATGGAGGCACCTTAGTTTAAAACAATCTTCTTCAGAATTGGAAAGGTTTATGTGGAAGGCATATCCAATCCTATTCCAAGATGAAGATATGGAAGGCTAAAATAAAAAATTAATAACACCGAGGACGATGTTATCATATATAGGGAGGTGTATGTGATACACCAAGAATTAATAATTTATTATTAATTTCTACTAAGATATTTTATTTTGTTATTTTAAAATTTTTGACACAAAGTATAAAATAAAACAAATCTGATGAATTATTCTTTTATTAATAAAAGATAATGAAGGGGAAAAAATGAAATAGTTGTTGAAAAGTGTTTGCTGACCCACAAGAGGAAAAGACAAGTGGTTGTAGTTGCTCAGAACTCAAGGTGTATGATGCATCTTCCCCTAAATTAGGTCACAACTCTTTGTTAAGTTCTAAAGAACAGGAGGCTCATAAATGAACAATTCCTAAGAAAAATACTATAAAATAGTATGACCATTAGCAAGCAGGAGGATTGCATTGGATGGGGATTGAATCTGTTAATGTAAGAGATGGTGCATTAAGTGGATTTTGTTCTCGTGGTTCAGCGAACAGGTTTAGGGGTTATAGATAAAGTGATTTGGCTGCTCTAGGTTCTGGTTGGGAGGAACGACTATTCCATTCACGACTAATTCAAAGGTATCTTTTGAGAGCTAATATTGTTTAAACGTCTAGTTCCTTTTCCAATTACAACAGGGAGTTATTTTTCCTAATTTTTTGTAATGTCCTGAATTTTGGACCTACCATTTATGGGCATGAGCCTATTGATCATGATGATTATATTGATGTTTTATTTTTGGGTCAAATACCCCACTGCATATGAACATGATGATTTGTTTTGTATATTGGGCGTAAGCCAATTGTTGATGATATATATGTATGCACATGTTTTGTGCTGGACGTGGACCCTGAAGCACATGATTAATGAAATTTTTTGTGTTAGGCGTGGACCCTGAAGCGCATGATCGATGAGATTATTTGTGTTGAGCATAAACCTCTGGAACACATGAAAATATAATTGGAAATGTTGGGCATAAGCTCTAGAGCATTCCATGTTTATGTTAAGCATAAGATCTAGAGCATCAGATCTTTGGCCATTGTATCCCTAGGTGTATCATACAAGTACATCCTAGAATTTAGTGAAAGATATGGAATTGCACTATGTTTGTAACTCCCGGCTATAGTCATTGAGTATGGGCTCTGGTAAGCGCTAGGGGTTACTGAAAAGAATTTAATATCTTCTGAGTGAAAATGGCTCGAGAAAAATATTGATCATCATCATACTTATTTATAAGTTATTAAATGAAAATTATGAATTATGTATTCTCATCAAAGTACTGAAGAGCTACAATGTTATATGAGGGAAATCCAACATTCAAGGAATTTTAGAGTTGCCTAGCCTAGTAAACCTAAGCCATCTATATATTTGACCTTCATAAGGAAGTGTCGTTAAGTCTAAGAATCATGATACATGATGCCCGAAGATAAATGTTATCATAGTATTTGAATACTATGTATTTTATACATAGTATGTATAAATAATTAATTATGATAAATTATATAATTGAATAATGAGAGAAGAGAAGCTCCACCAATTATTATTTATTATTTAATGACTAATAAAGAGTGAAATAACTATGAAAGACTAACTAGGAACTAGTTAAAAGTTCCTAGGTTAAGAATTGAAAATTGCCCCAGTAATTAAAAAGGGTTAAATCAAGAAATCAAAGATTTCTTGATTTAACTATCCGTTTGACTAAAAATTATTCCTATAAAGACTCAAGCCAAGCAAAGGCTTGGGGTTCTGTTTTTTCTTTTTGAGAATTATTATTCTTCCTGTTTTTTCTCTCAAGTGCTTTCTTGGAGAACTTTATCCTACGAGGAAAAGAGGACTTATTTAGAATTTGAATACGAGATAAGAAACCCTACCTTAGGAGCTCTAAAATACTTCCATGTTGGAGTCTAGCTTGGGGGGATCTGGATTAGAACAAGGAACAGTTCTGGGTCATGGTTGGGAGGAACGCGGTAGTTCCCAAGTGATTTGGTCATCAAAATCAGAGGTCAAATCGGTGTTAAATTGATAATGTTGGTTATTCGAAAAGTGTGCAGGTTCAAACATTAAAGGAGCTCCAGGAAGATAAATCAATGGTATGAATTCTTAGCATGTCAAAGTTCATTTCTAGGGTATAATGCTGGCTGCTTTATGTAAAAGCTTCTATATATTTTACTAACCCTCGGTAATTGAGTTTCTGCCTATATTTTTGCTAGGGTCTTTATTTCTCTTCAATATTCCTAGGATGGGAAATACTATCATAGGATGCATATAGCTAGGTTCCCATCTTTTAAATTTTTGTTCTGCATTCGTTGTCATACTAAGAAATTAATATTGTAGACTAGGTAAATCTAGATCTGCTATTTAAATGTTCACGTAATACTTATATCCAAACTGACATATTACATTTGCCAGTAGAGATCTGTGTTTCATATTACAGTAGAGTAAGTATCTTTGCATTTATCTCTAAAAAAAAACAAATAACCCATCCAAGACCCTTCAAGGTCTATAATCATATTACAAATTACATTAAAAATATCCCACATAAATAAAACATCATTAATAATAATGAGAGGGATATTGTGACCCTCCATGTGCTCCTCATCAAGACTCTGCTATAAAACCTATAGTATTAACATTCATATTAAAACACCATAGTTCACATACATTATATTTTTTAAATAGTCCCATATAAGATCCATTTTAAATATCCATCTAAAAGTTTCATCAAGTAACATTCATACAACTCCATATTAATAAAAAAAGGTCATATTTAAATAAGCAGTGGTCATGGTATCGACCTGCACAGGTTACAATTTCATTTCTTAAACAGAATTAAAATCCACAATAAGAACCGTAACACAAATCATCACCATAATCAAATGCATAACCAAATGCATAAAGTAAATTCCTATTACCATTTCTATTATTTCTTATAAAATATTTCCCAGTTTGAAATCGCCCTAGCCCAAAATGATGAAGCTCATATGTCTAATCACACATGACATGACTCACACCATTGTCATATAATTAAAATGCCTATTCTAGTAGAGAGGTCATAAGTCTCTAGCTACAGCACAGCCTCGGCCGCTAAGCATTTTAATACAGAGTCCAAGTTATTTAAAAACAACGAGTGCCATCAAGGGTCTGCATATCTTGGCCTCCATGAAAACCACTAACATTTTAATACACAGTGCTCACATAAGTCATGACCAAGGTCAAACAACGATTTAAGACACAGTCCAAATATCACATAAGAACGAGATGCTGTAAGCAATGAAATTACAAGCTATCGCAACACCGTGGGAAGGATCATGGCATTGAAGGCATGAATTTTACCCACGCTATCGAACTATTACATTTATCAAACTAATAAACAACACTTACACACAGAGCATTCGGTAAGGTGTATGCCTCTGTCCATTAAAAAACCCATTTAAAATACAGAGTTAAATAAAAATGCATGATGGAATCGCATACACCATAAACCTTTACAAATAATAAAAAAACCAATGCTTACATCTATTTGCATAGAGTTTCCCAAAAGTCTATACACAGTCGCCATGAAAGGATGAGAGCAAGGTTTTACACAGACGTGCCAATGGGCTATGGCACCATTGCTTGCAATGGTCGAGCCCGTGCTTTTAAAATCACAAAACCATAACATTAATGTTTTACATAACCAAAAATGAACACTACACATAGCCAAATGGCCTAAGAAACACATCACGGCATACCGCCTCAACATTAAAAATAACCAAGTCTATACTCAAAGCCTGAAGGCAAAATGGATTTCGCTACAGCATCAACCCCTAGCCAAAACAACCATGCAAAACATATCTCTCCCACAAGATTGAAGGGTGACAAGCATTAACTCAATGAGCAGGCTTACCGTGGCCACGAATGAAACACTCGGAGCCAACTGTGTTGTAGCCACGCTGCCCTCCATCCCTTTCAGCACCTGCAAGCAACAATCAAAGGGGGATGAGGAGTATGCCATTTCTTAAACCGCAAACCAAATTAATATGCCGACTTAGTATTTCATGCGGGCTTACCTTCACAAGCGGGAAGTCTCCTCCATGGCCATACCTCTACATAGAGCCAAGCCTAAAGGAAAGGCTATCACACTTTTGCACAAGCATCAAATGCACCAAGTTGGAGTCCTTTAACGTTTCCACAAACCCACTCCCACAGTCACGACTTGTTACAAAGTATCGATTATCACCACCCTTCATACCATCGTTTAAACCCTGGAACATGTGGTTTATACCATATACTATGTCACCCTAAACGTCAAACATTAACGTTGTCACATTACAAATCTTGCACTATGATAGCATTACCATAATACTTAGTCATAGGTTGCGCTAGTTCAAGTTTAAGACCTTTGCTTAGGAATGTAGATAAAGTTTAGTCCATAGGTTTATAACTTAGGGTATAATACCATAGTGTCAAGGTGTTTATGCTTAAGCACCATGGCATACAAACTATGACATGTAAATCTCTCGAATTATCAATCCAAAGCTCGGTGTTCAAACCACTCATAACCTTCCAATAAAAGAACATATGAAATGTTAAAATATAATATATAGTAAAAATATACATAGCCCGAAAAGATATTGACGACATCTAAAAATGATGAATTTAAGACCATAATGAAGAATAATCAATGTACAGGAAATTTAGTCGTAATGGCTAAATTGACGATAACAACACTTACCAAGTTAAAAAAAACAAGGCAATACGAAACGTAATAACTAGTAGCAGGTTATCAACGACCAAGGCTATCAACACACTATACATCTAATCGCATCGCAAGTAATGAAATGCATAAACAAAAGAGAAAGGTGCCTTAGTTTGATTGAACTAAGTAAGCCTACGTAACTAAGAAATACCTTACCTCTTAGATCGTCATGGGAGAACTAGTCCTGCCACTCCACCACGTTATTCCCATCAACAAAGTTAAGTTAGTTTATACTTAATAAACAAAGAACACATGTGCAGAAGTAACTCAATGAACTATACAATTCACTAACTCATCGACAGTAATAACTAAGATGTACAAATAGTTTAAATAACAGAATTAAGACATAAGAAGTAAACAAACTAATAATCACTCAAGAGATCGAAATTTAAGTAGTGCATGTAATTCCGCATGAGTAATAATGATCCCCTCTCGGTAGTTTTTACTAACCTATAATATTTTTTTCAATTTTTTGGGACATTACATTTTTAATAAACAAATCGAATCTACATGATACACATACCCTTAAGAAAACTACAACCAAATTCAAATTTACTTGTCACTAAATCTACTCATATCTAATTCAAATATTGTGTTTCGCCAACTTAAACATATGGGTATTAAAGTCAAGGAAAAATTATAATCAAGGCTATAATTTATTAATTAAAATGCCCAAATATCCTCTTAAACAATGAATTTTTCCAAAAGCAACGCATGGAAATAAGTCCTTCCGAGATGGCAACCGAGTGTCTCTAAACATAAACATTCATATCTAAAAATGATTTTCACCCGAAACACTTACACTTACTTCATAACTATGATTTCAATTGATGAACAAAGGACTAAATATTTCTTCTCCGAGATCTAAATACCCTATGGGTCGTAGCACGAATCACACCATTGAACCATATCAATTATTAGAAATACAATTCATAACAATGTGGTTGTAAGGCCATTCAATGTGATCCATAATCATTTATAAACAAACTACAAGGTCTTAACCAACATACCTCTAAGTGTGGAAAGACGGTTTTTCGAATGTTATTTTGAAAAAGTTAAAAGGAAACCCACAATACGGAATCCACAACTGTGGAAGGATAAATGCAGAATGTTAATTCGAAAATGTTGAAAGGCATCACGAAATCCACAATCCACAATTATTGAAGGATAACGACGAAAGGCTATTTCAAAAAGTTGAAAGGCAAAGCTCAATCCACAACCCATAATTAAAGAGTTTAATGGTGTGTGTGTTTGTGTGTGTATGGATTTTGGAGGTGTGTGACCAAAAGATTGGAATTGAAAAACCATTTCTAATATTGTAAAAACTTTAAAGTAATTTAATACATAAGTATTTCAATGATAAATTTTAATATTTTCCCCCAAAAAATTGTCATTTAAAAAAAAATTATAAAGTTATAAAATTTATATAAATATAATAAGAATCAATAAAATAAATACTAAAATAAAAATTAATATCTTTATTTAAATGGCCACCATAATAAAAAAAAAAGTTGATATTTTTTCACATAAAAAAATTGTCTTGTTGGTCCCTTGAAACAAAAACCAAGCCATAGATAACATCAAAATTACATTAGCCTTCATAAAAATATCAAGCTTATAAACAACCCTCCTAACAAATAAAGTTTTTATCATTGAAAAAAATATTGTATTTTTACTGGGAATCGGTAACTCTTCTGGTGGGACCACACAGCCGGAAAGCATGGGGTCACCTCTTTTACAACATTCTGTTTTGTGGGTCCACATAGCCGGCAAGTATGGGGCCACCTCCTTTACAACATTCCTTGATTTACAAGGCACTTGCTAGTCAATGTGGGGCCACCTCCTTTACAGCATTCCTTGATTTACACTGCACTTGCGAGTCAATTTACATCCCTTCCCGCTTTTTGAAGAATATATTTTATTAAGCATTTATTATTCAATTTTTTTATTATTATTAAACATTTAGGAACATTGTATCATTTAAAACCAATATATTTTATTAAGCATTTATTATTCAATTTTTTTATTTTATCAAACATTTAGAAACATTGTATCATTTAAAACCATATTTTATTACACACTTAAATTTAACCAAATATTTTATTTTTATGGACACTATCATTTAAAACCATCTTTTATTAACAAGAAAGGAAATTTAACCAGAATACAACTCTCATTTGAAAATTTCCCTAATAAATTATTTAGAGATATCCATAATATCAGAAATTTCAAAAGAGCCGTATCTAGTCATTTAGAATCCCACAAATTTTATGACACTCATCTTTCCAAGATGGGACAAATCTAGGGTTTTAAGAATCCTTCAGGTTTTGCCTGATATTCGGTATCGAAATAAGTTACCAAACAAATTTTATTTTGACTTTAAATTTCGCAAGATTAGGGTTGGAGCGACTAGTCAAATCAATAAACTGCGGAAGATTCGGGTTAAAGGCAATAATCAAATCGATATTTCAAATTAATTTGGACAATGGCTCTAAGCAGTCAAATCTTAGGGCTCGTAACTCAAAGTTTATAAATGACAATGTCTCCACGTTGATTCGAAACGCTAGACAGAGAATGTTACACTGATAAAGAGGAAGATTTCGTATAATCATACAAACAAACCCGGCAAAATATTTAGTGTTACAGCGTATAAAAACCTATATTATTGGTATATAAGGAAGGAAATAAGTGGAAGATTATTACAAGACAGGTTGGTAATTGCATGCACCTCAGATAATAATGTGTCACGAGACACGATCCTCTGCCTTCTTTTGGGCCTGGTTTTCTTTTCCCCATTCTAATTCAACGACAACTCGACAACTCACTGCATGGTGATCTCCATTTACAGCCTAAATCTTGTGATCACTGCATGGTGATCTCCATTTACAGCCAAAATCTGGTGCATGTAACTTCTCAGTTGTTTCTCCCAATCTTGGAAGTTGAAGTTATTTTCTGCAATCCGATCCCTTCCGTTCTCTCCTGTTTAATACCACCACTAGGGCATGCATTTCTCTCAATCAACATCTACACATCGCTTTCTTCTCAAGAAAGTTCAAGAAAAAGCTCAAGAAAGCAGAGTAATGGCAGAAGGCCAATCTAGTCACTCAAGCAATAGCTGGAATTCGACCAATGAACAAATAGCTTTATTGGAAGCGACATACAGTCAAGGTATCTGCATTGCCAGCCGCGATCAAATAGATCAAATCGCTAGTCGACTGCGACTGTACGGAAGCATTGAAGGGAAGAATGTGTTTTACTGGTTTCAAAACCGTAAAGCTCGCGAGAAGCAGAGACAGAAACAAGAAAGAATGGCATCCATCAATCCCTTTCAAGAACCTTCCTGGGCAAGGAAATCACACAAAAATAGTAAGAAGCTCTACGATATCTGCTTCAATCTTAGAAATAAAATCACGAACATTTCATTTCACTATAACTAAAGCTAGTAGTTTGCTATTTCCTCATTAGTTTATTATTGCAATGCATTTGTGTTTGCTGTCTCTAATACTTCAGAGCTTTGTTGCAAGAAGTTTTCTCTACAGATCAGAAATGCCGTTATCATGGCAGAGGTAATGAGTTAATAAGAGTATTTATTTTTCCAGCTTTTAATTTCTAACTATATATCAATGCATTATTGAATATCAATCAATGTTGCTACAAATGAACTATTTAAAGATCCCTAACATTAGGTGGGTTCTCAGTGGCTTAGATACATGTTAATAGAACAACAAATAAGACG
>LPNX010490250.1:12332-26771 GCA_001517045.1 Pseudotsuga menziesii | reverse complement strand
AGGAATTGTTTTTCTTCGTGAAATTTCTTGATGCCTGCGCTCTGAGGTCTTCCTCTGGACATCCTTTAGCTTTTACCAAGCGGATGCAACCATTGGGATATCGGCCGACATGGTGCATTTGTCATGGAACAAAAGTTTTTGTGTAATGTAGTTGATTTTGCTTGAATTCATGAAATCATGTAAAAGCAAGTTTAAGAAGTTGCAAGGCTCATTGTGTTTGACAATTTCGAAGTAACTTTCAAACACTCGTCTTACTTTAAAATATCATTTGGAGGTAATTGTAGTTATATTTAACATACTTTGTGATTTTAATCCAGAAAGCGAGGCAACGATCTTAATACAAAGGCCCGAGGAGCCTTATATCTAAGTAACCATCATTGAAAACTGAAAAATGTTGTCAGGAAAGCGATTTCGCTATGGCAGATTGAGAAACAAGAAAAGCAACACAAGAATGCTCTTTATTTCATGATATTTGTTATAACTTAGGCTTGTGCGTAAAAAACACTAACAGAATGTTATGAAAAAAATGGATCTAACTTAAACCTGTTCAAAGGGTAGTAATCAAGCGTGTTTTGCTGCTGCTGTAATTGCTTCAACTATTTTATTGCAATTAAGGATAGATACTGATATCTGCTAAATGGCTCCAAACTTCATAAGATTTAGTTTTTTTTTTTATCGACGATTTCACTCTCTAGACTGAGATTGCAATTGATTTATTAAATGATCACTTTATACATATATCAGAAATACCCACAATAACAGCAGCCAACTGCAATAAACTCTAAAGACTTAAAAGTATTTAGAGTCTTCCCACCCATAATCAAATTAAGTAATGATCCTTATTTAGAATAAGAACCTTACCACATCCACATAAGTTATTGGAAGAGGCACTATAAAAAAGAAAACATATGATAAGAAATATAAATCTGGAGCATACAAAACCTTTGACTTTTTAGTTTGCTTCAATTATACAAAACCTTTGACTTGTTAATTTCTTTTCATCTTATGTAGTCTTATATTTTTTAAAATACAAAACATGACTTTTGGAGAAATGTTTCCAAAGATTACCTTATTCTTGATGTTCCAAATTGACCAAAAGATAAAAATTGAAAAAAGTTTATAAAAAACTAATACTTGAAACTATAGTCTAAAAGTTTCATCCAAAGAGGCATCCCCAACAAAAGCTGAAACATAACAATTAACAATTCCTTCACAAAAGTCTAAACCTAAAACCTTAATGCTGAAAAGAACCTCTACAAAAATATGGACAACCAGTCAATATCTTGTTTATGCAAAATACAAAAGATGGAACCTCCTACCCTTTCTTTATAATATTTTGAGAGGTTAAAAGGTTATTTTTCAAAGACAATCACCAAAAACATTTTAATTTTTTTTAAATAATACTCCAAAGCTTTCCATATAACTAATTGATATCATTCTTGTTCCAATTAAGTAATTTGACCATACCTTGGGAAACACTTGGTATTGGCATATTTTCAAGCTTTCTCCCTTATTAATTTTAATATTGGGAATTGAAACAATATTTTATATTTTATATTTTTGAGATATAGAAGTAAATATTGAATTTTGTATTTATTAATATTAAAATGAAACATGAGTTTATGTTGCCAAATTTGTGTGGTGGTTAAAGCAATATCAAATGTGAAGAGTGTGAGAACTAAGGCATTAATATCAGAGATGTGGAGATAAAAATAAGACATGGTGCTTGTGTGGGGAAACTAGGGTTTAATTGGTAAAGAAAATCAAATTGCCACATAAACCAGAAAAAGTCAAAGGGTTAGATTAAGAATTTTAATAAAAAAGTTTTAAAACTTTTTAATGTTATTTTATAAAAATCTTTATATAGTTAATAAAGTTGTTAATAATAATATAACTTTAACTTTTAACTTTTAATTTTAGTTTTAACCTTAATTTAACTATAATTTTAATTTTAACTTTAATTTTAATTTTATTAAATTTAAGATATTTATAATTATAATTTTTAATTTTAATTTTAAAATAACTATAATTCTAATTTTAACTTTACTTTTAATTTTATTAAATTTAAGATATTTATAATTTTAATTTTAATTTTTTAAAATTTAGAATGTTATTTTATAAAAAAAAATTATATTATTATTGAAAATTTTCAATTATAATTTTATTGTTAATTATAATATTATCGTTAATTTTAATTTTAATGTTCATTTAACTTTAATTTTAATTTAATTTAATTTTTAAAATTTAATTTAATTTTCATCTTAAATATAAATTAAGATTGTTATTTTTAAAGATCTTTATATTGTTATTAAAATGTTTTAATTATAATTTAATGTTACTTTTAAATTTTAATTCATATTTAATTCTAAATTTGTTTTAAATATAATTTAATTTTAAAATTTAAAATTTTAATTTTAAAAATTTTTAAGATAGGTATGAGGGCCTTCAAATGAATCATCTTGTATATATATTTTTAATGTTAAAAGTTTTTATTTTTCTATTTTTTAAATTCTAGTTAATTAATAAAAAATTATAAATTAATTCAATAAAAAATTGGAATTTTGATTTGATTTTAATCGTAATATCTTGAATTTTGACATAACACTTATGGGCATAAGCTTATTGATTATGATATTACGTTGATGTTTTATTCTGGTATATTGGGTCTAGGACCCCACTACATATGAACATGATGATTTGTTTGAATATTGAGCGTAAACTAGTTACACATGTTTTATGTTTGGTTTTATGTGTTTGGCATGGACCCTGAAGCACATGATTGATGAGATGGTTTGTGTTGAGTGAAGAGCTCCACACCACATGAGTATTTGAATGTTTGTGTTGAGTAAGAAGCTCTCAAGCACATGAGTGTTTTGTTGCATTGAGCAAGGAACTATGGAACACATGAATTATTCAAACCTTTATGTGGAGCAGGAAACTCTGAAGCACATGAAAATATAATTAGAAGTGTTAGGAATAAGCCCTTGCACCTTCCAAGTTGATGTTAAGCATAAGCTATCAAACATTAGATCCTTGGCCACTGTATCCCTAGGTGTATCCTACAAGTACATCCTAGCATCAGTGTTGAGCGAGGAGCTCTGGAATCACACTAGGTTTGTAACTCCCTATTTTTAGCGTTGAGTATGGGCTATGGATAAGCGCTAGGAGTTACTGCAAAAAAATTAATTATGTTGAGTGAAAAATGAGTCAAGTAAAATACAGATCTCATCTAACTTATTTATAAGTAATTAAATAAAATTTTAAATTTATGTATCTCATCAAGTAATTTAAGAAACACCGTGTTATACGAGGGAATCTAACATGCAAACAAGTTTAGAGTTGCTTACTCTAGTAGACCTAACCACGTACATGACATGTGTAATAAAGAAAGTGTCCCAAGTTTAGCGATCATATTATATGATACCTAAAGACAACTCTTGACAAATAATACATCAGTATATATTTTATACATAACATGTATCAAGAGTAAGCGTTGTAATAATATTAATACTATAAGAATTAAAGAAAGGATCCATCCATTATTATTATTATTATTTAAAAATAATTAAATAATATAATAACTACAAGAGTCCAAATATGAACTAGTTAAAAGTTCCTAAGTTAAAAATTAAAAGTGCCTAAATTAAATAAAAGGGTTAAAACAAGAAATCAAATGATTCTTGGTTTAATTACCCCTTTGACTGAAAAGTATACCTATAAAGACCCAAGCAAAAGAGAGGCTTGGGAATCTTCCATCTTTTTGGCTATTCATTATTTTTCCTCATTATTCTCAAGATAGTTCTTGAAGAACATTTTCCTAAGAGGAAAAATGAGAACTGATTGAAACCTGATATCAGAGTTAGGGAAGCCTTACCTTAGGGGCTCTAAGCTACTTGCATGTTGGAACCAGCTTGGGTCATGGTTGGGTGGAACGTGGTAGTTTCCAAGTGATTCTGTTATCTATATAGAGGTCAGATATCTCCGTCAATTTGTTAATGCTTTTTAATTGAGTGCGCACATTTTCTTCCATTGAAATAGCATCACCTTGCAAGTATGAGGTTCTTTATTTTATCCCTTCATTGTCTAGTACATTTTCTCGCTAAGTATTTAAGGATGTTGTTCCATAGTTTACTTCTCACAGTTATTTTTTGTTCTATAACTTAAGGGTTTATGATTTACTTCTAAATCTATGCCTGTAATGTATTTCCTGTATAGGATATTTTATGTTATATATATATATATATATATATATATTCTACCAGCTTATTTCATGTTGTCGACATACCTATATTTAATATAAAGAGACCAACTAGCACCTATAACATTAGCATAAGCTCTAAACAGAACTGTTTAAACATAATTTATGAAATACATTAACTTAAAAAATATATTTAAACAGAGCCATAACAAAAGTAATAAAGCTACGAATGCCAAACTAAACCATCATAAGACCTTTCACAGAATGATACGTATTATAAAGAACCAAAATTGTAAACAAACAATTTCTCATTATTAAAAGTAATCCATAAATCAAACATATAGTCAAGATATCAAGACTGTCTAATCGTCCAAAGTTCATGATATAAATAAACAATCCTAAACACAACCAATCTCATTCATAGTAACCAAACCACATATGTAATATGCAGAATACATTTATCCAAATCGTAGATCATGAGGAAAATTTCAACATAATAAATAAACCATAAAATGTTTTGCATAGAAATCAGTAAAGCATATCCTAAGTAAATACAGGTTGCAGGATCGATTTATGTGGGCGTGAATGCCCAAACAATCCTTTACAATAACCATCGTTTACAACTATCGTCACCCAAGATCGAATCCTATGGTGTTCACATAATAAATTAAAAGTCACCATATCGAATCTTATAGGATTCTCTATTATCCTACCAAACGTTGTAACATTTGATCTATCAACTATACATACCACGCTATTGAATTCACATTCACAGGCCGTAAAACATTTCCACATATCTTTACACAGAGATTAAAATCCCAATTATTTACACTCTCTAACCAACTAATGGCTCACGACAGTTTGTTTGGAAAATGTTAAAAAACTATCATAACCCACTACAACCTCGTAAATGCTAAACAATTAGCAATGATACTCATTTGAAGGGATAAACCCACAGTCACAAACTCTTACATTTAAATACAGAGGTAAGAACTACAAATATGAATTAAACTATAAAAAATATATTTTATTCATCCATTACATAGTCACAACTCTAATGGCGGGAACGTCATTGCCATCTATGGCATAGCTCCAAAGGCCAAACTAACAGTGTTAATAGTTCGTATAAAGAACTAAACAAGAATTACAAATATACATAGATACGAAGTATCACCTGAAACCAAGAATCATAACCATGATACACCCAGTATGTAAATGTTGTACAATAATATTTATAAACCAAAATAAGAATTTTCACAGTCGTGTATCCAAGGCCTGGAACCATTGCAAAAATTGGTGTTGTTGCCATTTAACAAAACAGAAAACATATTCAAAAATCATAGATCTTGGAAGCATTCACCATCGCAATGATACCGATAAAGTAAAAAAATTATAGAATCAAAATACAATAGTCGCATCTCGAGGGTGCTAAAACCAAAACAAAAACCCCAATTCTTAAATGCATCCCCAAATGCTTTACATCATTTTTTGCAGACAGTCCCATTCCAAATCAAACCCATTGAAATAAAACCTAGACTAAGCAATTCAAGCAACCACAATCTTCATGGTTTGTCATGAAATCCATAGAAAAGAAGGAGCATGTTTCGACTAGTTACAACAAGGGCTTACATGTAATGGGTATTGTGTCGACCACCAAGGCAACCCATGACCCACGCTGTCCAGACCCTGCAACCTTCAAACAAAACCAAGATATGATGAGAAGTATGTTGTAAACACCAAACTGAACAACAACACAATGTTGCTAAACCAGAGTGGAAGTCATACCTACCAAGGTAGTTGACCCCCAAAACTCCATGCCATAGAGAAGACCAGAGGAAGAGATCAGGAAGCCCTTTTATAAATGAAACAAGCCATTATGCTAGTCCAAGACCTCGTTAGAGGAATTTTGGGGTCTAAAATGGGCCTGCTAAGGAAAATAATAAAATAATATTTAAAATAATAAAATAATAGTTAAAATAATAAAATAATATTGATTAATTTTGGAGGAAGAAAGAAAAAAACTACTTTTTGTGTTCGTATTTTTGACATATCTCCCTGTGTTTTTACTCAAATTTCGATCGGGAGAGCTTGTTGGATGCGGAATCAAATTTCGCATCCACCGAGCTCTCTCGATCGAAATTTAAGTAAAAACACAGGGAGATATGTCGAAAATACAAACAAAAAAAGTAGTTTTTTTAATGACAAATATGTCAATTCAACCATTATGGTTGACTTATTTTTTTGAAATTCTATTGGTTCTTGAATTCCAATTCACAAAAACTTTTTTTCGCACGTTTTCTTATAAGGCCCATTTTAGACCCCAAATTTCCTCTAATGAATATTGAGAACCACGATTTCCCATGCGCATTTGATTTGCCACCCTGGCCCGTATTACCACAAATAGAAACCTACTATATAGTTTGTGGCACCTTCCAATGCACAACAACGTTTAAACCCCCAACATGCATATCGAATACATATGGTATAGCCATAGTTGATGGCATATGTAATATGCCATGAATGGCTAGTGATATGTCTTAAAACCTGTACACAAGGACTTTAAATAAGCGAAGGACAATCTTATAAAATGATAATCCATGTACATTATCACATACACCATAAAAATATTAAACTGCATGAGTAACTAAATGAAGGTCACAAGACAATAAAAACAATGATAATGACCAGTAAAACATAGGCTAGTAAACACCCTCCTTTGCATAAATATCAACTAGCATTTGTAATAATATCACTAGGACATGTCTATAAGTTTATTTGCCATGCAAATAGTATAGACAATATTCCTTTAGGTCACCATGATAGTCAGTTTTTCGTCATCAACTGCACATGCAACCGACAAGGAAAGAAGTGCAATAGTTCCAAAAAACCTAAGTAAGCCTTGTAGCAACAAGTAGAAACAGTTACCTTTTTAGGTGTTTACAAGGGAAACATGTCCCGCCACTCCACCCCTTGACAAATACAAGTTAAGTAAAATTTATTCATAAACAGTAATCAATCTTTACAACCGATAACTAACGAATCAAAACAACATACATATATATAAATACATAACTATGAATTTATATATTAAACGACATAACGACACCACAACATTTCACTAATAACAACATCGGGAAAACATAGAGAAGGAAGTAAGAAAGGATTACGACAATACTATGCATAGAAACAAACATAACACATTCCGCATAAGTTGAGTTAATGTCTAGTTCAGGAAGTGAATGACTAGCCTAATATTTTTTTTTGAATTTTACGTACATTAAAAGTGGTATGAGAGCCCAATTTCAACACTAAGAGTCCAAATGGGCATATCAGACATTCTTTGCAAGGAAAATAAATATGTTTTTACATTTTTTTAACTAACAAAAATATTTCCTAATATTTAAAATTTCCAATTTCACGATTTTACTAGAACAATTCAGATCATGAACACTCAAGAGGACAATAGACAACAAGGAAAAATGAATACCCCCACCCAGGAAGCATAACTGGTAGTGGAACTAAATTCTGATATAATGAAAACCATACAAAGTATCCAAGCATTCTTTCATAGTTTTAGAGATGATAATCTGAATGAAATAAAGGAACAACAAGTAATTAATGAAGCCTTTGAGGTGAAACATGACGGGAGGAAGCTGCAGCGAAAACCCACTCATTCCACAAACAGGTTCAAGAAAGAATTTTATCATAAATGAGAAAGCAGCTCGAGAGAAGAAGGAAAACAAGAACATACCCTTGAACCTCCAAAAGGATATTATTGTAGTCTTTCTAGTGATGATTCTCTTTCTCCATGGAGGAAGAAACTGAGAAATGATGACAATCTTTAAGGAGAGTTTCAAAAAATAAAATCCCCAACCTATGAAGGAGAGATGAACATAGGGGAGAGAGCCGAGGAATGAGTTTTAGGTATGAGCAAATATTTCTGAGTTTGTAACTACTATAGCGAAATGAAAGCTCGTATAGCCATCTATAACTTAAATTGCAAAGCATCTAGATGGTGGAGAGACTTGAAACATACCAAGAAGGATGACCTAAGAGAAGTATGGTGGACTAAGTTTCACAATATTTTTCAAGAGAAATACATGTCGAAAAGTTTCTTCGAGAAAAAATTGAAAGAGTTTCATGAGTTACGTATGGGATCCATGACTATGGATTCTTTATTAACCGATTTCTTGATCTGTTGCATTATGTACCATACATCATGGATCAGAAAGTGAAAATAAAACACTTTTTAGAATGTATTCCTCCCAACTTTTGAGAGTGGATTGAATTTGACATGCCTAAAATATTTGACACCACCTTACACAAATATAGGCTTTTCTATGAGCATGGACAGCTGAGGAAAGAGAACATGAACATAAGGAGAGACATGTATAGGACCTTCTCAAACAACCGCAAACCAGTTTTTAACCCACCATCGTACATAAAATAGAACAACAATTTTCCAGCTAAGAAGAACTTCAACAAAACATGTACAAAACCATGTGTACGAGCTCCAAATACCAACAAGCCTACAACAAATGGGGGAGGCAATGTTTCCCCAATGAAAAATAAATGCTAGAAATGACAAGGGCCTCATTCCACCCAAGACTGTAAGAGTAAGACCAATGGGGTCTTGTACAACTTACATGAAGAACTAATGGTAGAGGACATAGCTGGAACACCACGGATTTATGCAGCCTTGGATGGCTGACAGGAAGACCATTAGGCTACCATGATTGAGATAGAAGGTAATATCTTAAACAACTATATTTCAATGTTAATTGACTTCGGTGCTTTACATAGCTATGTATCGCCTGAAATTGTTGATGTATGTAAACTAGGAAAAGTTTAACATGATAAACCTTGGCTGGTGCGATTAACCACACGTATGAAACATACAGTTTCAAAAATAGTTAAACATTGTGAGGTAAACCTTAATGGTTTTCCTACTAGAGTAAACGTGAACATACTACCCTTAAGGTCATATGATGGACTTATCAGCATGGACATGTTGGGACTACACTATGTCATGCTCAATTGCTTACACAATTCAATCTTGTGTACATATAGCTAACTTAATCAAGTAAATATTCAAGGCATACCTAAGAAATATTTTGTAATGTCCCTCTTGTAAACCCCTGAATGATCTGTAAACTTTTGAATATGTTGTAATTTCTGATTGTCTATTGTACTTGTTCTCTGGTGAGGAGCTCAAGCCCAAGGCCCCACTAGCAGAACCTTATATGTTAAAGTAATTTCCTATGTGGAAGACTTGGGAGACTAAGACAGGGACAAACTTAAACGATGGGAAACTACATCTACTAGGAGAGGGCAAGTTTAAAATGGTGAGTGAGTCTCGGGAATTGGATGTAGGAGTACATATTTTTGTTTTTCTAAAACAGAGGGTCTTAGGTGTCATCCAAGGTTAAGGTAAGTCATAAGTATACTGACATACCTACTCGGTTTCAAGGATGAATCCACCTAACTTATCTTGCACCATAGAGTTCTCCCTAGGACCTAGATAAAAAAAGCCGAAGCTTTATCTTAAGAAAACATTATAGTCGTCTCAAAATTTATAAAAGTAATACACCTCAAAAGGTTTAACTACAAGATCTAATCCCAAAAGGGGATTTAGGTAGTGACTTACCTTTCTAGATACATATTATGCTCTATAAATACATGAAAGGATACATACATAATATATATATAGTATCTTTGGAAAAAGAGATCTATGAACAAAAATGCAATGAAAATGCCTATAACAACCAATGGGAAAGCCATGATTTCCTAGTTAACTAGTGTAGAGATACATTGTAAAGAAAGTCACTATATTATATATATTTGTATATATATATAATAACAAGTTTAAGAGGGTTTCACATATTTATGAGAAAAGGGAGGATGTCTCCAAAATTCCGTTCAGTAACCAAAAGGAAACTTGTAAGCATAATTTCGCCACTTGTCTCTTTGGATCTTTATTCCAAGCAAGGTTGGTATTAAAGATAATTTATTTCCAAGACAAGCTCCTAGAAAAATCAGCTGCCACTCATTTCATGGGATTTGCTGCAGGAAAAGGGGCGAAGGCCGTTAGAGAAAATTTAATCTTTCCTATTCACTTGGGTGAGATCTCCTCTTTTAGAATTACTTCATAAAGGGAAGAGGCAGGGCGTTAGGCATGCTGATTTCGTGGAAGGAATAATGGTAGGTACTCTGCCATATGGCACTAATTAAGGAGGTAACTTGGGGTCTGCAAAATAGTTAAATGACAAAGGGGTTGCGATGGGAAGGGGAGAGACACTCTCTTGTTTTTTGTGGAATAGGAAATGGGATGTTGTTTTGGGGTAGAACTCGCGCCTCTAGCCTCTAAGGGATCTGTCGAATTCCTATGTGAAGGCGGAGGAGTCCAATGGTCCAGGATCCTATATGCCGAGCGCGATATAGGTTCTGATTGATCGAAAATAGGAAAAGGGCGAATAGTGGTCTGTTAGATGAAGGCGCCTTCATTTTTCTGTTTGCGTGGGATCGCCTCACCAAAGTATCGGTGTTTGGTCATGACTGGTAAGTGTTTTTCTTTGCCTGTGAGGAACTACATTGTTTGAACCGTAAGCAATGATGTTGCGATTTCTTTTACTTGCACGTTAGCTCTTTGATAAAATCCATGGCTTTCCTACAAATTTTATCTTATGAACAATCTTGAGTCTACAAATCGATCTGAAGGGGAATAACGATTTCTTTTTATCTTGACCTCGGACCCAATTCTCAGTAGCTACATTTTATTAGCCCAGTATGATTTTACTGTGTAAAAGCTAACAGATCTGATATAAATCGTTGTACTTAAGCCTACAATACATTCCTGTGATTCAGTTGATGTCGAGTTACTTGTGCACTCTGATTTACCTGCGTACTCCTTGATACCGGAGCCCCAAAAAGCTAGATTATACGATAACCCTGGTATGCGTTTTAGCATGGATCAACGTCTGCATTTTATTTTAATCAGAACTAAACCGAGTTTCTTCTTTCTTTGTGCCTGGTCGCTATGCATTAGAGTTGGAATAAATAAAAGAATTATATGATTTTATTTTATGAATAACAAACTTCATACGCTCGGTAGGGTTCACGCGGCCCCTTACTAGTTATATTTTTCTGCTGGTAAAACACCAAATTTGCCAGTTTCAAAAGGGGTATGCGATTGATTGTGTCGATGCTAATAAATTTGGGTTCCTATCTCTAGAATGGGTTATTCCATTTATTTTAAAAAAGATAAAACAATAGATGATGAAATTTAAATTCTATGGTCATTACCATTGAGTAATTCAAGCTGCGTTGGGTTTGGCTACCATGGATACTGAATTAAGTGTTTCATTCACACTGATAATTGGGGTTTGCTCCTTGTTGACGTTGGAGAATAATTTTTATCTTGACTGTGTTCTTTATCCCTTCAAATGTGGTAGACAATGAATTTAACACAGAAAATCCATATTAGTTATATTCCAGAATATATCTATGTACAAGATTATCCGATGTTAATGAAAATATCGAGAATAGAAACAATCCATAGGGCTTTCATGCTTGTTGTTTTCTATTGAGCCACTAGTTTAGCGCATATAATTATTGTATGATAACATTTTGGGGTGATGGAAATAGACACCAACTCTCTTTCCAGTTTGGTCGGGATCCCTGTGGTTTCCTAGAGGGACGATAATGCAGTCCTTCATAATCCAGTCATTAATGGATCCCAATCCCTCCATTATTTTATCGCTTACATGTATCTAAAAGTTATGACTTGGCCATGTTGTTCTGAGCGGAATCTTATTCTTTAACTAAGTGTTCAGATTGTTTTTGGAGACATTACAAGCTAAGGTAAGGGAACAGCTAGAGTCAGTTACAAGCTTTAGTTTATTACATTTTCTAAAGGACTGAGCATTGCTCATTAGCAAGTTTTGTGGATTCATTTCAGAGATACTCTCGGTGAGAGAGTCTGTGGAAAAAGATAGAAAGGAAGTATGGAAATATTATGTTGCAAAATTGTAACCTCTTAATAAAAAGAAATGAAATGAATGTCACACGTTGTGACTGTTTTGGTGGACGTAACCCTAGATTGGGTGAACCACATATATTGGTCTCTTTCTTATGCACCATGTATGTATCTATTTTATGTGTTCTTGATGTTTGCTATCGTATGTACCTTTGACGTACTTTTTATCTGATGTTCTCTAGTTGTTATTTTTATAGTGATGATGAAAATAATTGCATGTTTAGAATATTATTTATTGGATGATCATAATATGTGAAGGCATAATATAGGATGAAAGATAGATTTATGGATTTAAAAACCTTATATAAGGTACGACTGATTGAACTAGTTGCTTCAATGGTATAAGTAGCATTTCAAACAAAATATTTATTTTAGGGTTTTCATGGTTCGTTATAGCATAGATAGTTTCTCCTAAAGCATTTCTCTTAATGTTATGTTTTGGGTACCTTCAATTTATGGATGAGATTGTTATTTATTTTATTCCATTTGTCACCGAATTGCAACAAGGTATATGGGGCATGTTACAAACCTCACACTAACATGATCGACTATTTTGTAGTAACATCGAACCAAAACATTTTACCTATAATGTCATTAAGGTGCTTGGGTACATCACATTTGTCGAGGATGATGGATGCACATGGTTGAATGATTGAGTTTTGCAATGCATGTAGTTGGACATTTTCGAATTTGATTGTACATGGTTTCCATTGAAATGCCATGTAAGATTGGCCACTAACATGACTAACAATTGTTGTAGTAACAGCCAAAGTTCAATTTTTCACACCCTTTTTGACCCATGATGGCTTTGAGGTATGAGGGGTACGTTACATATGGTATCAGAGCTAAGGTCGAAACGCTCGGGCCTATTGGGCTTAAAATGCTGCCGCATATTTTTTTTTAGCTAATGATTGAGTTTTGCTGGTGTTAACAGAAAAATCAAGAGGTCCACATTGTTCAGCCAATCCAGGTACCTTGAGTTGTACCCAACAAAAACGTTTATTTTGTAGTTGTGCAGGAGAAGGAGGGACCTCCTCATATCACAAAAGATGGTAATTATTTCTTTTACACTTCCAGGTTGAACCAACCACAATGAATACATAGGTAGTTGGTTAATTTCTCGAATATTCTTTCGAAAGGAAGTGTGAATGGTTAATATGTTTGTTTTGTTTTTTTAAATGCACTATAAAATTATTGGCAAGATATAAGAGTCGTCATTGACAAACTGCTGGTCGGTAAAGGTATCTTCTGATAATGGGGATTTAAATTGTTGCTAATGACATGATGTATGTGGATTGTAATATACAATGTTAGTGTTGTTTAGAAAGTAGCATTAAAGGGGTTTCCTAACTACCTAAAGACCTAATGAGTCACATTTCGCTGCTGTCCTATAATTGCAATCTAGATAAATAGTTTGTTGAACAACCAAATGCAAGTATCATGCCCTAGGATACTAACATAATCATTGGTTACTCGATCTACTCATCATGGTTTGATGACAACCATGGCATACATCTGAAACTAGGTTTATCTTACCTTAAAAGGTTTTACTTTTGTAACCTCTTGGGCATTAACACCATTGAAGAACTGTTTTTCTATCTAACTGATCGAATGTATAAAAAGGTGAATGTGGTTGGTCCTCCAGCAATGTTACACTTAACACTGGTATCTTTTGCTTCAAAATCTGTGTTCATTGTCTATTGTAATCTGATTGATAACATTGATGACAAACCTTGATTATGTTGGATTGTCGACGCTGACCTTTTGGTTGGTTATTCGAATGAAATCCTTATTTGGCTTCCAAATTAAATCGTTTACATAGGCATCAATTTTGAATATGTTGTTGTGGGTGATTGCTGAATATTATACTAATTGAAATTTGATTATTGATGGATTTCCTTTGACACTTATGGATTTGAATATAAAGGATCGGATTTAATGCTTAAAGAATGATTGACACATTTCTTCACCTGGTAGTAAAATGGAGGATCGAAAGTTGTTAATGATTTTTTTGGTAATAAATCCAGTAATAGAGGTATTGAAGTTTTGTGTTCTAAAACCTATTGCTTGTTCACTAAAGTGACAAATATAAATGCAAGTCCCACAGTATCTCTTTTGAATCCTGACACTGTTGGATTGAGCATTGAAAATCCTTGAAGAGACAGATTGACGAATGTGCTTTTGATCTATGTTGATCTTGCTAGGG
>LPNX010490250.1:0-12117 GCA_001517045.1 Pseudotsuga menziesii | reverse complement strand
ATTGGTTCCTTGTTGCTTGGATTTGAGTTTTGATCTTAAACTATCCTATGTTTTGATTAACCCATGAATGGCATTTTTTATTTTTATTTTTGGGTATTGATATGCTAAGAAAATATAGACCATTTTATTGCTATCATATGTCTATTTTTAGATTCTAGCAAGAACCCTAGAATTGAATTCTAGCACTAGATTAAATGATCTTGTTGGTAGTCTTGTGAGTGAAACCATTAATAATTTGGGAACATTGTTGTTGCTTGGGTGATGTTAAGATGGACATCTTAAGAGCTGATATGGATTTGATATGGATAAATAAATTGATGAATGCTATATAATGTGATATGCTAACATGGCAGGATAGGCCAAGGACATTAACGGTTGGAGCCAACCATTAGGGAATATTTGTTGCCTTAGATAAGGAGGTTAAGTATGGGTATTGTTTTACTTAATATAATTGTTGAACCTCGAGTGTTTTTACAAACAAAGGATAACTGTTGATGATGTTGTTGGCATACTAACATTGCAGGCTTCACCAAGATTATGACCATTGCTACATCGAAGTACATTATGGTATATAAATCTGCTTGTGTATGTAAGTTACGCTCATTTACTCAGAAAAGGAGTAAGGAGTAATTCTCTTGTTTTGTTTACAAGTATGTGTAGCTTGTGAATGACTATTAAAAATTGGTACAAATTATGATAATTGATTATTGAAAGTTTGGGTTGTCAATGAATGCTTTGACTCACTGTGTATTTGACTCATGAACCGATACAATGACAATAAAGTCATGAAATCACCCTGGAGTGCGTGTTGCAATAATTCAAAGTTAAAATTTATACAAATATGAACAAGGAAAATTTGGATGCTGCGGGAGCACAGTGGTGTTAGGCAAGTGATTGCCGCGTGAGCACACTGGTGTTAGGCGTACATGCTGCAGGAGCACAGTGGTGTTAGGAAAGTGATTGCCGTGTGAGCACACTGGTGTTAGGAATACATGCTGCAGGAGCACAAGGGTGTTAGGCAAGCGATTGCCGCGTGAGCACATTGGTGTTAGGCATGTGGTGTGGCAAAAGGCCTAGGAAAAAAATTTGGACATCTGGAAAGATAGGACGCTGTTTGATGTCACTGAGGAGAGTAACCTCAAAATTATTGTAAGTCCACACCAGAACAAGAAAAGAAACTCCAAGGGAGTTTGAAAAACATAACGTAAAACATGTTAAATGAATCTTCCAAAAGACTGTTACATTGCTGAATGTGTAAGGTGAAAAATGTTTCCTCAAATAGAGGATGACCTAATTGACCAAATGTTGGAGATAAAACCAACGAAAAAGTGTAGTCATCATGTTGTATTGAAGAATAAAATGCATTATGAAAATGATTGGATATTATGGCATAAAGGAACACTAGAAAATTGCAGATTATTACAATGCAAAGGAATCTACGACCTATGTTTTGTTGAATTACAATTTTGTACTTGTTGTACTGAAGAAATAATGGGCTAGACCCAAAAATTGCTGCAGGAAACTGCAGGTCTTGAACGATGGAAAACTTGCAAAGAAGTCAAGAAAGGCCAGAACAGGAAAGGAGAAACAAGAAAGGATGACTCATGCGGAGGAGGAAACTGTTTGAAGTCATGAACACCGAGGACGGTGTTGTTTTTAAGGGGAGGAGGATGTAATGTCCCTCCTGTAAACCCCTGAATGATCTGTAAGCTTTTGAATATGTTGTAATTTCTGATTGTCTATTGTACTTGTTCTCTGGTGAGGAGCTCAAGGCCAAGGCCCCACCAGCAGAACCTTATATGTTAAAGTAATTTCCTAAGTGGAATACTTGGGAGACTAAGACAAGGATGAACTTAAATGATGGGAAACTACATCTACTAGGAGAGGGAAAGTTTAAAATGGTGAGTGAGTCTCGGGAATTGGATGTAGGAGTACATATTTTTGTTTTTCTAAAACCGAGGGTCTTAGGTGTCATCCAAGGTTAAGGTAAGTCATAAGTAGACTGACATACCTACTGGGTTTCAAGGATGAATCCACCTAACTTATCTTGTTCCATAGAGTTCTCCCTAGGACCTAGATAAAAAATCCGAAGCTTTATCTTAAGAAAACATTATAGTCGTCTCAAAATTTATAAAAGTAATACACCTCAAAAGGTTTAACTACAAGATCTAATCCCAAAAGGGGATTTAGGTAGTGACTTACCTTTCTAGATACATATTATGCTCTATAAATACATGAAAGGATACATACATAATATATATATATAGTATCTTTGGAAAAAGAGATCTATGAACAAAAATGCAATAAAAATGCCTGTAACAACCAATGGGAAAGCCATGATTTCCTAGTTAACTAGTGTAGAGATACATTGTAAAGAAAGTCACTATATTATATATATTTGTATATATATATAATAATAAGTTTAAGAGGGTTTTACATATTTATGAGAAAAGGGAGGATGTCTCCAAAATTCCGTTCAGTAACCAAAAGGAAACTTGTAAGCATAATTTCGCCACTTGTCTCTTTGGATCTTTATTCCAAGCAAGGTTGGTATTAAAGATAATTTATTTCCAAGACAAGCTCCTAGAAAAATCAGCTGCCACTGATTTCATGGGATTTTCCGCAGGAAAAGGGGCGAAGGCCGTTAGAGAAAATTTAATGTTTCCTATTCACTTGGGTGAGATCTCCTCTTTTAGAATTACTTCATAAAGGGAAGAGGCAAGGCATTAGGCATGCTGATTTCATGGAAGGAATAATGGTAGGTACTCTGCCATATGGCACTAATTAAGGAGGTAACTTGGGGTCTGCAAAACAGTTAAATGACAAAGGGGTTGCGATGGGAAGGGGAGAGACACTCTCTTGTTTTTTGTGGAATAGGAAATGGGATGTTGTTTTGGGGTAGAACTCGCGCCTCTAGCCTCTAAGGGATCTGTTGAATTCCTATGTGAAGGCGGAGGAGTCCAATGGTCCAGGATCCTATATGTCGAGCGTGATATAGGTTCTGATCGATCGAAAATAGGAAAAGGGTGAATAGTGGTCTGTTAGATGAAGGCGCCTCCATTTTTCTGTTTGCGTGGGATCGCCTCACCAAAGTATCGGCGTTTGGTCATGACTGGTAAGTGTTTTTCTTTGCCTGCGAGTAACTGCATTGTTTGAACCGTAAGTAATGATGCTGCGATTTCTTTTACCTGCACGTTAGCTCTTTGATAAAATCCATGGGTTGCCTGCAAATTTTATCTTATGAACAATCTTGAGTCTGCAAATCGATCTGAAGGGGAATAACGATTTCTTTTTATCTTGACCTCGGACCCAATTATCAGTAGCTACATTTTATTAGCCCAGTATGATTTTACTGTGTAAAAGCTAGCAGATCTGATAGAAATTGTTCTACTTAAGCCTACAATACATTCCTGCGATTCAGTTGATGACGAGTTACCTGTGCACTCTGATTTACCTGCGTACTCCTTGAGTTTGGAGCCCCAAAAATCTAGATTATACGATAACCCTAGTATGCGTTTTAGCATGGATCAACGTCTGCATTTTATTTTAATCAGAACTAAACCTAGTGGCTTATTTCTTTGTGCCTGGTCACTATGCATTAGAGTTGGAATAAATAAAAGAATTATATGATTTTATTTTATGAATAACAAACTTCATACGCTCGGTAGGGTTCACGCGGCCCCTTACTAGTTATATTTTTCTGCCGGTAAAACACCAGATTTGCCAGTTTCAAAAGGGGTATGCGATTGATTGTGTCGATGCTAATAAATTCTGGTTCCTAGCTCTAGAATGGGTTATTCCATTTATTTTAAAAAAGATAAAACAATAGATGATGAAATTTAAATTCTATGGTCGTTACCATTGAGTAATTCAAGCTGCGTTGGGTTTGACTACCATGGATACTGAATTAAGTGTTTCATTCACACTGATAATTGGGGTTTGCTCCTTGTTGACGTTGGAGAATAATTTTTATCTTGACTGTGTTCTTTATCCGTTCAAATGTGGTAGACAATGAATTTAACACAGAAAATCCATATTAGTTATATTCTAGAATATATCTATGTACAAGATTATCCGATGTTAATGAAAATATCGAGAATAGAAACAATCCATAGGGCTTTCATGCTTGTTGTTTTCTATTGAGCCACTAGTTTAGGGCATATAATTATTGTATGATAACATTTTGGGGTGATGGAAATAGACACCAACTCTCTTTCCAGTTTGGTCGGGATCCCCGTGGTTTCCTAGAGGGACGATAATGCAGTCCTTCATAATCCAGTCATTAATGGAGCCCAATCCCTCCATTATTTTATCGCTTACATGTATCTAAAAGTTATGACTTGGCCATGTTGTTCTGAGCGGAATCTTATTCTTTAACTAAGTGTTCAGATTGTTTTTGGAGACATTACAAGCTAAGGGAAGGGAACAGCTAGAGTCAGTTACAAGCTTTAGTTTATTACATTTTCTAAAGGACTGAGCATTGCTCATTAGCAAGTTTTGTCGATTCATTTCAGAGATACTCTCGGTGAGAGAGTCTGTGGAAAAATATAGAAAGGAAGTATGGAAATATTATGTTGCGAAATTGTAACCTCTTAATAAAAATAAATGAAATGAATGTCACACGTTGTGACTGTTTTGGTGGACATAACCCTAGATTGGGTGAACCACGTATATTGGTCTCTTTCTTATGCACCATGGATGTATCTATTTTATGTGTTCTTGATGTTTACTATTGTATGTACCTTTGACGTACTTTTTATCTGATGTTCTCTAGATGTTATTTTTATAGTGATGATGAAAATAATTGCATGTTTAGAATATTGTTTATTGGATGATCATTATATGTGAAGGCATAATATAGGATGAAAGCTAGATTTATGGATTTAAAAACCTTATATAAGGTACGACTGATTGAACTAGTTCCTTCAATGGTATAAGTAGCATTTCAAACAAAATATTTATTTTAGGGTTTTCATGGTTCGTTATAGCATAGATAGTTTCTCCTAAAGCATTTCTCTTAATGTTATGTTTTGGGTAGCTTAAATTTATGGATGAGATTGTTATTTCTTTTATTCCATTTGTCACCGAACTGCAACAAGGTATATGGGGCGTGTTACAAACCTCACACTAACATGATCGACTATTTTGTAGTAACATCGAACCAAAACATTTTCCCTATAATGTCATTAAGGTGCTTGGGTACATCACATTTGTCAAGGATGATGGATGTACATGGTTGAATGATTGATTTTTGCAATGCATGTAGTTGGACATTTTTGAATTTGATTGTACATGGTTTCCATTGAAATGCCATGTAATATTGGCCACTAACATGACTGACAATTGTTGTAGTAACAGCCAAAGTTCAATTTTTCACACCCTTTTTTACCCATGATGGCTTTGAGGTATGAGGGGTACGCTACATATTTTGTAAGGCAGGTATCTGCTTTACAAGAAAATAAGTACATTAGAAAAAACTTAAGGCTATCACTGTCGACCACAACAAAATTAAGGCTATCACTGAAAGGATGGAATATCTGTCAACCACAACAAAATTAAGGCTATCACTTAGTGGCCATTTCCAGAATTCTAACAGACATAAGATCACTCAGGGGGATAAACACAGGTGGTTGTATTTCTTAAGAGAATACACGTTCAAAATAAAAAACATAATGGAAAATAAACAAAGTGGAAAACGCTTTGAGTCGTCACACAAACATACTTTTTGCAACCTGTAGTTACAAATCAAATCTGGAAAATTAGATCTTAAATGCAGAAAATTTTGATAAAGAATACCAAAATCTAAAAGAATAGACTGGTGGAAATGAAAATAGCGAGATAATAATAGATTTTAACCTAAATAGAAGAAGATTATTGTTGCATACAAACATGTTGTACATATCAAATGCAACAGAAATCGAATTAACAGACATGAATGAGTTACATAAATGACTTTATTCAGGACATCGTGGATACCAACAGGCAACATGATTGAAGTATGGTCGTAGTTGATAATTAAGTAAAGCGGCCAACTTTATTCCTTTAAAATATACTTATAAGGTTGTTCACATTGCAAATATTTTTATGAAAGATATTTTCACATTACATGGTATACCAAAGGTAATAATCTAATATAGAGATGAAAGATTTACATGAAATTTATAAAAGGATTTATTTAAAGGGTTAGACACTTAGTCGAAATTCAGTACTGTCTGTCATCTGAAAATGGATGGGCATACTGAAAGAGTAAACCAAGTCTAAGAAGACATGCTATGTAATGGACAAGCGAGGTAAATGGGAAGACTACTTACACTTACTCGAATTTGCTTACAATAATAATTTTCAAGTATCACCACGTATGGGTCCTTTTGAAATCTTGTATGAACGCAAATGTAATACTCCAATTTCTTGGATCATCCCAGTTGATAGGTCAATGTTAGTACCTGAATTGTTGAAGGATATGGAACTAACCGTGAAGCAGGTACGAAAAAAGTTGAAGGTTGCCCAAGACAGGAATTTTTTTTATCCTAGGTTAAAAAGAAATCCTATAGAGCTCTACGTAGGTGTACAAGTGTACATAAAGTTAAATCCCAAGAAAATATATTTGAGATTGGGTAAGTATTAAAATTTGACACCCAGATATTGTGGTCTATTTGATATTTTGGCTAAAGTAGGGTCGTGTTGCATATAGT
The DNA here is from genome assembly GCA_001517045.1 of Pseudotsuga menziesii. Taxonomy (NCBI): domain Eukaryota; kingdom Viridiplantae; phylum Streptophyta; class Pinopsida; order Pinales; family Pinaceae; genus Pseudotsuga; species Pseudotsuga menziesii. The sequence continues at coordinate 5,425 of LPNX010490250.1, read as the reverse complement.
TTAGACCTAACACCTACTATTAAATTACATGACATTTTTCATGTTTCCATTTAAAAAAAGCAAATTCATGATGCTACTCATGTAATCGATTGTAATTTTATAAAGGTGGAACCCGAAGGGGAGTTCCAGGTGGGACCAGAGTGTATTCTGTACAGGAGAGTATTTTTACTCTCGAATCGTACCATCGGATAGGTCAAGCTGCAATGGAGGCACCTTAGTTTGAAAGAATCTTCTTGAGAATTGGAAATGTTTATGTAGAAGGCATATCCAATCCTGTTCCAAGATGAAGATATGGAAGGCTAAAATAAAAAATTAGTAACACCGAGGACGATGTTATCATATACGGGGAGGTGTATGTGATACACCAAGAATTAATACTTTATTATTAATTTCTACTAAGATATTTTATTTTGTTATTTTAAATATTTTTGACACAAAGTATAAAATAAAACAAATCTAACGAATTATTCTTTTATTAATAAAATATAATGAAGGGGAAAAAATGAAATAGTTGTTGAAGAGTGTTTGCTGACCCACAAGAGGAAAAGACAAGTGGTTGTAGTTGATGAGAACTCAAGGTATAGGATGCATATTCCCCAAAATTAGGTCACAACTCTTTGTTAAGTTCTAAAGAGTAGGAGGCTAATAAATGAACAATTCATAAGAAAAATACTATATAATAGTATGCCCATTAGCAAGCAGGAGGATTGCATTGAATGGGAATTGAATCTGGTAATGTAAGAGATGGTGCATTAAGTGGATTTTGTTCTTGTGGTTCAGTGAACAGGTTTAGCGGTTCTAGAGAAAGTGATTTTGCTGCTCTAGGTTCTCATTGGGAGGAACAACTATTTCATTCATGAGTAATTCAAAGGTATCTTTCAAGAGCTAATATTGTTTAAACATCTAGTTCCTCTTCCAGTTACAGCAGGGAGTTATTTTTCCTAATTTTTTGTAATGTCTTGAATTTTGGACCTACCATTTATAGGCATGAGCCTATTGATCATGATGATTATATTGATGTTTTATTTTTGGGTCAAAGACCCCACTGCATATGAACATGATGATTTGTTTTGTATATTGGGCGTAAGCCAATTGTTGATAATATATATGTATGCATATGTTTTGTGCTGGGCGTGGACCCTGAAGCACATAATTAATGGAATTTTTTGTGTTGGGCATGGACCGTGGAGCGCATGATCGATGAGATTATTTGTGTTGAGCATAAAACTCTGGAACACATGAAAATATAATTGGAAATGTTGGGCATAAGCTCTGGAGAATTTCATGTTGATGTTGAGCATAAGATCTGGAGCATCAGATCTTTGGCCAGTGTATCCCTAGGTGTATCATACAAGTACATCCTAGCATTCAGTGTTGAGTGAAAGCTCTGAAATTGCACTATGTTTGTAACTCCCTCCTATAGGCATTGAGTATGGGCTTTGGTAAGCGCTAGAGGTTACTGAAAATAATTTAATATATTCTGAGGGAAAATGGCTCGAGAACAATATTGATCGTCAACATACTTATTTATAAGTGATTAAATGAAAATTTTGAATTATGTATTCTCATCAAAGTACTGAAGAGCTACAATGTTATATAAGGGAAATCCAACATGCAAGGATTTTTAGGGTTTCCTAGCCTAGTAAACGTGATCCATCTATATACTTGACCTTCATAAGGAAGTGTCGTTAAGTCTAGGAATGATGATACATGATGCCCGAAGACAAATGTTAACATAGTATTTGAATACTATGTATTTTATACATAGTATGTATAAATTATTTATTATGATAATTTATATAATTGAATAAAGAAAGAAGAGAAGCTACACCAATTATTATTTATTATTTAATGACTAATAAATAGTGAAATAACTATTAAAGACTAACTATGAACTAGTTAAAAGTTCCTAGGTTAAGAATTGAAAATTACCCCAGTAATTAAAAAGGGATAAATCAAGAAATCAAGGATTTCTTGATTTAACTACCACTTTGACTAAAAATTCTACCTATAAAGACTCAATCCAAGCAAAGGCTTGGGGTTCTGATTTTTCTTTTTGAGAATTATTATTCTCCCTGTTTTTGCTCTCAAGTGCTTTCTTGGAGAACTTTCTCTTGCGAGGAAAAGAGGACTAATTCAGAATCTGAATATGAGATAAGAAACCCTACCTTAGGAGCTCTAAGCTACTTGCATGTTGGAGTCTAGCTTGGGGGGATTTGGATTAGAACCAGTAACAGTTTCGGGTCATGGTTGGGAGGAACGTGGTAGTTCCCAAGTGATTTGGTCATCAAAATCAAAGGTCGAATTGGTCTTAGATTGATAATGCTGGTTATTTGAAAAGTGTGCAGGTCCAATCATTAAAGGAGCTTCAGGAAGATAAATCACATGTACGAATTCTTAGTATGTCAAAGTGCATTTCTAGGGTATAATGCTGGCTGCTTTATGTAAAAGCTTCTATATATTTTACTAACCCTAGGTAATTGAGGTTCTGCTTATATTTTTGCTAGGGTCTTTATTTCTCTTCAATATTCCTAGGATGGGAAATACTATCATAGGCTGCATATAGCTAGGTTCCCGTCTTTAAATTTTTTGTTCTACATTCGTTGTCATACTGAGAAATTAATACTGTAGACTAGGTAAATCTAGATCTGCTATTTAAATCTTCACCTAATACTTATATCTCTACTGGCATATTACACTTTTCAATAGAGATTTGTGTTTCATATTATAGTAGATTTAACCATAGGAGTAAGTTTCAAAAAGTAAAAATATTATATGGATACCCTAGGGTATTACTCATCACTAGAAATATTTTATAAAATAATTATATATACATATAAGTAAGGCTATTAGGTATAAATCTCTATAAAAACTATTTATGCATTTATTTCTAAAAAAAATAAATAACCCATCCAAGACCTTTCAAGGCGTGTAATCATATTACAAATTACATTAAAAATATCCCACATAAATAAAACATCATTAATAATAATAAGAGGGATATCGTGACCATCCATGTGGTCCTCATCAAGAATCTGCTATAAAACCTACAGTATTAACATTCATATTAAAACACCATAGTTCACATACATTATATTTTTTAAATAGTCCCATATCAGATCCATTTTAAATATCCATCTAAAAGTTTCATCAAGTAACATTCATACAACTCTGTATTAATAAACAGAGGTCATATTTAAATAAACAGTGGTCATGTTATCGATTTGCACAGGTTACAATTTCATTTCTTAAACAGAATTAAAATCCACAATAAGAACCGTAGCATAAATCATCACCATAATCAAATGCATAACCAAATACATAAAGTAAATTCCTATTACCATTTCTATTATTTCTTCTAAAATATTTCCTAGTTTGAAATCACCTTGGCCCAAAACGATGAAGCTCATATGTTTAATCACATAGGCCATGACTCACACCATTGCCATATACTTAAAATGCCTATGCTACAGCACGGCCTCGACCGCTAAACATTTTAATACAGAGTCCAAGTTATTTAAAAACAACGAGTGCCATCGAGGGTCTGCATATCGTGGCCTCCACGGAACCCACTAACATTTTAAGACACAGTGCTCACAGAAGTCATGACCAAGGTCAAACAACGATTTTAAACACAATCCAAATATCACATAAGAACCAGATGTCGTAAGCAATGAAATTACAAGCTATCGCAACACCGTGGGAAGGATCATGGTATTGAAGGCATGAATTTTACCCACGGTATCGAACTATTAAATTTATCAAACTAATCAACAACAATTACACACAGAGCATCCGGTAAGGTGTATGCCTCTATCCATTAAAAACCCCATTTAAAATACAGAGTTAAATAAAAATGCACGAGGGAATCGCATACACCATAAACCTTTACAAATAATAAAAAAACCAACGCTTACATCTATTTGCAAAGAGTTCCCCAAAAGTCTATACATAGTCGCCATTAAAGGCTGAGAGCAAGGTTTTACACAGACGTGCGAATGGGCTATGGCACCATTGCTTGCAATGGTGCAGCCCATGGTTTTAAAATCCCAAAACCATAACATTAACATTTTACGTAACCAAAAATGAACATTACACATAGTCGAATGGCCTAAGAAACAATTCACGGCATACTACCTCAACGTTAAAAATAACCAAGTATATACTTAAAGCCTGAAGGAAAAATCGATTTCGCTACAGCATCAAGCCCCAGCCAAAACAACCATGCAAAACGTAGCTCTCCCACAAGATTGAAGGGTGAAAAGCATTAACTCGATGAGTAGGCTTACGGTGGCCACGAATGAAACACTGGGAGCCAACTGTGTTGTAGCCACGCTGCCCTCCATCCCTTTTGGCACCTGCAGGTGTATTCCATTTCTTAAACCGTAAAGAAAATTAATATTGAGGCTTAGGATTTCATGCGGGCTTACCTTCACAAGTGGGAAGTTGCCTCCATGGCCATACCTCTACATAGAGCCAAATAATGAAACCCCAAATGTCAAATGTAATACACGTCCATCGTGAGCCAAGCCTAAGGGAAAGGCTATCACACTTTTGCACAAGCATCAAATGCACCAGGTTGGAGTCCTTTAATGTTTCCACAAACCCACTCCCACAGTCATGACTTGTTACAAAGTATCGATTATCACCACCCTTCATACCATCGCTTAAACCCTGGAATATGTGGTTTATACCAGGGTGAAATCATGAAGTTGGGTGTCTATTCCGTGACAAATGCGCTTTCAAAATCATATTCTAGCATCTTTCGGCCGAACTAACAATATTTTTCGGCCGAAATAATTTAACATTTTTCGGCCGAAAGATAAAAGTTGACGCCGTGCCTCGTATTGAACGGCTCGCGCAGTTTGCCGGGAAAATACCATCCGGCTAAGACCGTTGGTCTGATAATTTTTCGGCCGAATACTTTTTCGGCCGAACATTTATTCGGCCGAGCAATTATTCGGCTGAAAGTTTGTTCGGCCGAACAATTATTCGGCCGAAAGAAGTTTTTATATATACAAACAGAAGATCACTGTTGAACGTTTTTTGACGCCCACGATTACGATGATTTGGTTTGGCAGGGGCATGTTGATGGGCATGTTGATGATGGTTTGGAAGGGGCATGTTGATCATGGTTTTGCAGGGGCATGTTGATCACGGTGGATGAGGATTACGTTTGTGGTGCTGCGTTTGATCGTTTAGGCTCAGGTTGCTGTGGTGGCTGTTCGTTTGGGCTCGGGCGGCTCTGTGGCGGTGTATTCACGGTCCGCTGTGGCGTTTTTGCGCAATGGTGGCTGTTCGTTTAGGCTCGGGCGGCTCTGTGGCGGTGCTTTTACTGTCCGCTGTGGCGTTTCTGCCCAGTGGTGGCTGTTCGTTTAGGCTCGGGCAGCTCTGTGGCGATGCTTTTACAGTCCGCCGTGGCGTT
>LPNX010490231.1:452453-468842 GCA_001517045.1 Pseudotsuga menziesii | reverse complement strand
ATTGTAGTTTACTACATGATCATATGTGAGTGCTGGGCGTGCCTTTCTGACGAGCAGGTCAGATGTAAGTGCTGGGCGAAGACCTACATGAGGGTAGGCCTACAAATAGCATGAAAAAGGGCTGGATCTGTAGAACTTCCTATGACGAGAAGAATCATGAGATAGCACCAGTGTTGATCCAGATCGAGTGATGATCCAGATCCAGTAATGATGATCCAGCAGTGATGATCCAGATCAAGAGATGATCCAAATCCAGATCCAGATCGAGTGATGATCCAGATCCAGTCCAGTGATGTTGATCGAGATCGAGAGATGATCTAGATCCAGTGATGTTGATCCAGATCGAGAGATGATCCAGATCCAGTGATGATGATCCAAATCGAGAGATGATCCAGATCCTGTGATGATGATCCAGATCGAGAGATGATCCAGATCCGAAGATGACTTGAAGACAAAGATGACTTAAAGACGAAGATGACTTGAAGATGAGATGATCCAGCTGATACAGAGAAGAAGACCAGTGCTGAAAATTGTGTCGAAAGAATACCTTCCTAGTTAAGAGGGAGTGTATATGTATATGTAACTTCGGAATGTATTCTTCTATGTATCTTATGTATTGTAACCCGATGTTTATTCCGGGATGTTTCTATTATGTATTTGAGTCATGTGATCATGCCCCGATGTTCCAATCGGGAGGGTTAATAATGTAATCAAGTCATTAGGTAAGTCCCCACAGTTTCAGGGCACTTGAGTTATTATACACTAATTAAGGTGTAGGCTTGAGTAGTAATTATTAGGTTGAGCCTACGTGTGAAAAGGCAATTCAAGTGAACGGATGAATATAAATAGAGAGTGAGAGTCTCTCTATTTATCACTTGTGAAATACATCACTTGTTCTCCCAACTGTGGTGCACTACTGGAGAAGGAAATTTTTGGGACTAGACAGAAGACAGAAGACTACTGTTGTCTTGGGAGATCTCTTACTGTTTTGGTGTTGATTCTATCTTAGAGGAACTTGTGGGGTTTTCTCCTTTATGGTTTCCCCGAGGAAAAACTCTTTGTGTCTCTTGTCTCTTGTGATGTGCTTGTGTTTTATTGTTGTGCTTGTTATTCTCTCAGTGAAAAGATCCTAAGATCATAATGCTAGCTTAAATGTGATGAAAAACTAACAATTAGGACTGTCGGAGCCTCCATGAGGAGGACCACTAGGGCCTCCGAGACCACCAAGACCGTTGGGACCACCAGTACCACTTGGACCACCAGGAAGAGGACCACCAGACCCTCCAATACCCCAAGGAGGTAAACCTCCAGAGCCTCTGGAACCACTAGGAGGAGGGCCACCAGACCCTCCAGGACCATTAGGAGGGAAGCCACCAAGCCCCCTAGGACCACCAGGATCATAAGGAAGAAAGCCACCAGGCCCTCTAGGACCATTAGGCCCCCCAGGGGGAGGACCTCCATAAGGTGGTCCTCTGGCATCCCCCGCAGTATGTATAGGTATCCCTCCCATAGCTAGCATGTAGGACCAGTTACATTGCTCCCATGGCGTGAAAGTGTTACTAGGATATGGAATTCCATCATAAGGCATTCCTATAGGGTTAGGTTGGTAATTAATATGTCCTACAGGTACTTGATTTTTTGTGTAACCATACCCCCAAGAGTTTTGATTGGTTACAGGTTGTGCCCCCAAGGGCTGACCTGAACTAGATGGGGGGTTAACCACATTTATCTGGGTAGGAGGGACATAAACTGTAGATTTCTCTATACTAGAGGTCTTCCCATGACTAGCTATAATTCTAGTGACAAATTACGTAGGTCGTTCCGAGGGTTTCCCCGCGGCACTAGAAGGTATTGATGAAACAGGAATTGAATGTTGTGCCCTAGGTGCGGAAGACCCAGGAGGATTTGGAATAGACATAATATGGGAGGTGGTGGGGTTGGTAGTTTGACCTAGATTATGTGGAGTCACAATGCGATCTAGAATAGGTTCAATGGGTCTCATAGAATCAGCAAGTGAGCGATGTCCCATAGGAAAAATTGTTGAACGAGGTGGTGGTGTACCCAATATGTTATTGATTTTCTTCTCAATTTCTTGTGCATGGAGAATAGTTGCCTAGTATTGTCTATGTTCTTCTTCATTTGGTGAAACTTTTTCAGAAGAAGTTAAACGGGTGCCAAACGAAGCAATGGCCTGTCCTATAGAGGTATCCCAAAATGGAGCATTGGGACCATAATCTGGACGGGTAGTATCATCAACATGACCTTCTATGGGAGAATGGAATGAAGTATTACCCCTAGAAGGTTTTTGTACCAAGGGAGACACGTGCTAAGGATATGGATCTCCGCTTTCTGCAACCACATTTTCTCCCACTTGGGAGTTGGTAGCAACTCCTTGGTCGATAGCTTCCATAGGATTTTCTCCTAAAACAGGAATAAAATCAGGTAGAAAGCCCCGTACTCTTATGGAATGTCTTAATTCAGCCAGTTTGTACAGTTCCTATCTAACCTAGGGTCTCAAAACTAGAAAAAAAACCAAAAAATTCCCTACTCAAGCTATAGGCCAAACAAGCAAACTTAAATGATAAGAAGAGTTCAGATAGTCAGGTCTCTCACCAGGATTGTCAAGAAGGTGCCACTTGTGATATACCTCAAGGGTACATGCGTAGTAATCTCCCTGGATGTTGTTATAGGTGTATGGCTCCAAGCAAGACGACAAAAGGGATTTTCTCAGATAGATAAGGTATCCTAGTGGGGTCTCCCAATATATGCAAGGTACGTGGGATCTCAAATCGGTAGTAGTGTTGTCTAATGCATAATCGTTCACAAGGGGCCTTCCTATATACAATCGAGTACGTGAAGTACCTTTCTATATACCTCAAGGGTACACGAAAGGCTGTTCAATATACCAACGGTACGTGAAAGAACCGCGTGAGTCCCGGGATGTAATGTGGACGAGTAACGACAGCTCCTACGCTCCCGAACACGTCTCTAACCTATCACTCAAATTGCTATGTAAATTTTAAGCCTATAACTACCATTAATTTTAAAGTGGAGGGTTAGGTGAATGCACAGAATTTTGACAGAAAAAGTAAAACCATGCAAAATGTAGATGCAAATATTTCACTTTACCGTTCGTGGTATGCCTACCTACGAGATGGAAAGAGAGTATTTTCTTTTCATTTTGAAAACCAAAAATTCCCAAACAACTACTTTGAACAAATCAAAATCAAAGACAAGCAACACATTCCAAACTTATTTTTCTTTTTGAAAGAAATCAAAGGGGTAAGAGTCTCTTTTCCTAAAAGAAAAACAACAAGCACTCTACATGCATATGCACTCTATTTTTTCGATTTTTCTTAAAACATAGATAGATCTAACTTAAAACTACACTATTTTTTCTTTTGATGAGATAGTACTAATGCAAGAGAGACAAAAGAACAAAGATAACCTAAAAGCTTGTGAGGCTAATCATAGATCTAGTGCCCTATGCTCAGTAATGATAATGACCTAATCTTAATCAAAAAAAAAAATTTAAAAGAAAAAAAGAAGTCCTGTATGGAAAAAATGAAATCAAGATGCTAAGCAAGTGGTTTTTCTTTCACTCTTTATAAAGGAAACGAAAATCATGATCTAACTGAAACCTAAGATTTTGAAAATTCTTTTCAAAACCACAACCAACAAGCATGAAAGTAAATGAATAATCAACAAGCCTAATCTAGCTTTTGAATTATTCAATCAAACCAATTTTACCATAAAATTTTCAAACATGAGCATACAAATTCTAACACACAAGCCTGACAGTGCAGGGCTGCAAGCAAAGAAAATCCAACTTTTGCAAAAAATCACAAAAAAATAGTTCTGGAACAAGGCCTACCTGGAACCGCGCTAGAGGGGTCTTTACAGAGCGGTTCTGGACGAGCACTGCCTCTGGATAAAGGGACTCATGTGGTGGCACCACTTATGGCTAACAGAGTTCAGGTAGTGGCACCGCTTGTTGCCAACAGCACGTGTGTGGTTCCCTGCATAGATCCAAAACACAAGGAGAATGAGAAATCAAGTTAAAAATTGATCAAATCAAGGTAAATATTGATGAATTGACAGTAAAAAAGAGCATATAAAGTCGAAATAGTTTAGATCTGAACACATTTGAAAGTTTCAAACCAAAATTCACTAAGTCAGATGGTAGATTTGACTAAAGAGAGTTGGAGATGGAGCCTGAATTCAGGCAAGGGTTCAAGGACTAAAAAAGATTACATCAACTAAAATTTGCTTGGTTCCCCAGCGGAGTCGCCAGATTTGTAATCAGGAATATTGCACCTTATGCGGACAAAAGTTGTTCCTCTAGTCTAAATGGTTCAGATCCAGAACAAATGAGTGAACAACAAAGGATGAATACCTTCCCTGAATGTTGTAAACACTTGGAATACTACTTTGATCACAAACCTGTGTACCTACAAACATGTCAAACAAACAATCACATCAAAGCTACCAGAAAATCATCTACACATCCATACTAGTGACTAAGGAATCTAGTAACATATGCATGTGAAATCAAAACAACAGATATGTGGGATGGAAATCAGCTTTGCATTAAGAATGAATGAATAAGCTTACAACCATTACCTAAGTGTTGAAAAACTCCTCCACAAGACAAACACTTCATCCCCAAAAGCTCCAACTTGCTCTCTTGTGCTCTCCAACAATTTGGACTAGGTAGTCAATTCAACAGCATAACAATACCATTCAGTTCTCCCTCTCAACTATGGATATGAGCCTATATTTATAGGGCTCAATGGATAGGGATAGTTGAGAGAATTGTGGGTGAGGTGGCTCCAAGATCCTACCAAGGGGGATCTCGATCTCAAACTAACCCATATTGATAGGGATAAGGGAGGACACGAGGCTTATGATCTAGAAGCCTCGAGAAACTTCTATTTTTCCCATTTTACCCAGGGTACCGCTTTTGTTCCCTTATGATAGAGCGGTTTAGGTGAGAACCACTTTAAGAACAAATATTATAGGCGGTGGCACCGCTTCTCTATAACAGGACAAAGGGTAAGCGCGGTGCTAGGTTTTTTCAAGTGGAATTAACATCCAGAGCGTGTTTCCACTCCAAGTTTTGGGATTAAGGAAAAACACAGGGGTTAAGGATCTCATCACATGATGGTGATAGGATTTAGGTTTAACACAATTGCGCAAGAAATCCTTCATGAACTGCGCTTTATTTTCCAATTGAACTAGGGCGAGCGGAAGCAAGTGCCAGGATGGTTTTACTCAATTTAAAAATCCCCATTCATGAACAGATGTACTATGATGAGTGTTAGGCAATTAATTCATTAGTTATCCTTACATTCATATAAAATTTATCACTTCCTTAAAGCTCAAAGGATCCAGGGAATGAATGGTCGGGTCAAGCTCTCTGGTACAACTATATCTGGTTGGGCAGTTAAGAAGTGATTCCGACTTCCATGATAATAAAATAATAATATATGTATTGATAGAGATAAAATATTACAATGAGGCTCACCTTTATAAGGCTTGAGCATGCATAGTGAAGGGTTGCTCCCTTTCACCTTAGTAACTAATAATTTATTTATTTATATTTAATAATATCATTTAAATACTCACAACATTGCCTTTCCCTTGGGAAAGATTTGTCCTCAAAGCTTGTTTTTTCTAATGTCGTCCTTCATTCTAATTTTGTGTCGGTATTAGAATCAGACGAGACTTCTTTTATAGAGAATTGCACTTCCTTTACATTGAATATTTTTCACTCTATTGTCTGATTGTTCCTACATTTATGGCCTGGGGTCCAGTCGTCACTGCATCGACGACATATGTTTTTCTTCTTTTTTTATTATCAGAGTAATTGCTAGATGTTTTCGACCTATTTTCAATGTCATAGGCACATGATTGAGGTTTGTGGCATTGATGATTAGGTGACCAATTATTTTCACAATATTTACATTGTGTCTCTTTTTCTTGTCGATAATGGTTATCACCTCTTGTTTGTATTCCTTCTAATTTGCGATCTGTAGATTTTGCTTTATGTCTTGCCACTTCTATGTTAGGTATGTCATGCATCTTTAATTCTTTTTGGAGGTATGGTTTAAGACCTCCTAAATAGGTTTTGAGTCTTTATTTGTCAGACAACCTAAATACTCATGTCGATAGGTATTCCCAGTGATGTGTGAATTCCTCAATGCTTCTAACCTATTGTAATCTGGTAAGTTTACTGAAAAATTCATCTTCTGCAATTCCTTGAAACCTATTAAAAAAATCATTTTTGAACAAGTTCCACATGTAGGAAAAATTGTCTCTCTTCCACCATAAGTACCAATTATAGGTATACCCTTCCATATGCATTGATGCATATTTCACCTTCTCCTCATCATATTGAATATTGTATATGTCGAAGTACTCTTCTGCTTTATTTAACTAGGAAACGCATTGGTCTTCACTTCCATTGTATTTTGACAACTCCATTTTTTCCTTCAGTGAGTACACTATGTATGGATGATATTGGTTGCATTTTTCTTTATGGTTTGATGGTGGCTCAAAGCTATTGGACGATGCAATCGACATATTTGAACTGCTTCATTGTTGGCAGTGATTTTTAGCCTTTTCCTTCTCTACTATCTTATTGATAGTTTCTATTTTGTTGTTTAATCATGCCTCCATGTCTGAGAATACTTTTGTTTCTATCTCTTGTTTAAGCTTTGCATTGTTAATCTTTATTTCTTTTTGCAAATCTTCTTGATTCTTGTCAAGTGCTTCATTTGTGGAAACATGAAATGAGGCATCTAACATGTCTGGACTGCTGACATGGTCTATACTAGGCATTAGTTTTTCTAACACCTGCATTAATGTATTATGGTTTTGCTTCATGGTTCTCAAGTTATGTTTTATGGTGTTTATGTCTTGAGTCATGGTACTCATTTTGTCATTCAAGTCTTTTTTTTTCTCGTTCAGGATGTTCAATTTTTCATCTAGCCTTCTCTCTAGTACCATAACAATTTCAGCTTTGATTCTTTCTTAAACACTATATTGTTATTTTTTATCACTTCCTTCAATATTTTTTGGTTAGCGACAGAGCCTTGATGTTCTTCTCCAATTTCTCGATTTGGTCTTTTAATTCAGCCATGGTCTTGGTCCTTATATGCGGAGGTGTGTATTTGGACGCTATTTTGTCTTATGAGGGGTGGAAAATGTCTTATACAAAATCTTCAGATTTTTCTTTAATAATAGTAAATATTAATTAATTAATATTAGTATTATTATTATTGTTTTTATAAACTATATAAATAGTTTGGTATATAGTTTTTTTTGAAAAGTTTATATATATATATATATATATATATATATATATATATATATTTATAATAATTATTATTATTAAATAATAATAATAATAATATATTGTATTTATTTTATTGAAAAATGATGGAATTGTTTTAGGGTTTGAAGCCCTAGTTGTTGGCAGCTGACAGCGAGGATGGATGAGCAGCTATGGGAGCTTGGGACTATGAGGAGCTAGGGGAATGGGAAGTGAATGGATTCTGCACAGGCGGAGAAGGGAGAATAGAAAGGAGGGACGTGAAGGAAAGTTGCAAAACGGTGGGCGATGGAGTGTAGTGGTTGGGCGTGGTGCACAGTTTGTGGTTTGAGCGTGGTCTACACAAAGGGATGAAGGCGTGCGGAAGGAGGAATAATGCATGGGGAAAGTGAAACGTAGAGATGGAGGTTGAGCGAGGGAGGTTGCTGGAGGTTGAGCCCAAAAGGTTGTGAGGTGAAGGATGGAGCATGTCGTGTGGCTGGAGGCATAGGTGAGAGCAGTGGTGGTATGTGTGGCAGTAGATGGACCACGTGAGAAGAGGTGGAGGAGAGTTTTTGGGATAGGAGAGGATCATTAGGGATGGAATTATATGGGGATCGAGGCATGTTGGATTGGAAGGAGACGAGGAGAAGGTGTAGAGGATGGTGAAAGGGAGTGGATCGAAGAGAGGAGCGTGAAGTGGGGAGAGAGACGCGTGAGGAGAGAACAGAGAATGAGTGAGGGAGATGGGAAAAGAAGTGAGCTAGAAAATATTAAGAAAATGAGTATGTGAGAATGAGTGAATGGAGAGAATAAGGAGCAGCATGGTGAATTGGGAGCCAATGAGATGAATCTGAGCTCACAGGGGAGGAGCAAAATCTCTGATACCAATGGTACAACTGTATCCAGTTGGATAGTTAAGAAGTGAGTCCAACTTCCATGATAATAAAATAATAATTTATGTATTGATAGATGATGGATAAAATATTACAATGAGGACCTCCTTTATAAGACTTGAGCATGCATAGTGAAGGGTTACGCCCTTTCACCATAGTAACTAATAATTTATTTATTTATAATTGATAATATCATTTAAATATTCACAACACTCTCAAGTATAGTCCTTACCTAGAGAATCATTGAAACTATTGCTAAAATTGTGTGTGTCCCACTATGATCGATGGAATTTCATTTGACTATGCAAATACCCTTTGAAATTCATTTAAATTTCGGCTACAAAATCTTATGTCTCATCCTGGTTTGAGTCGCAACAACCCCATATTTTTCTTTCATCCTGTAAATTGGAAACTAAACTTACAAACAAGAGATAAGAGTGCATGGAATAATTTAATCAATCAAATCCAAAACCTCCATGATTTGAATTGCTCAAGTGTAAATTATTTGGCTCTTGGTTTGAAGTCTCTCCCATAACGTAAACCTCGTGGCCATAAAATTTTCCCTGTCACGCAGAACATTTTGCGCAAACATCCCATCTACATCTTTCTCGTCTTTATCTTCACAATTTATTACCAACCATTGGATCCCTAATGTAGATACCTCACTTGTCACTAGCATGGATAGCTGCCTTATGAGTTTAAACCTGCTCTATTTGTTCCAAGTGTTTGAAAACCTTCGACTCACCTCTAGTTTGAAAAAAGCATTGAAACGTACTTTAGATATGGGGAGCTATAATCATTGGTCCATACATGTACACACAGAGTGGATACAAGGATTGATGCAACATATTTCATGAGTTTTCCTATGATTCATGTGAAAGGTTTGACGTAGACACCATCAACGGAAAATTGTATGTCTGCATTAATTCCGATTCATTAATTAAAAAGGTTATCAACTCCCTATTGCAATGCAGCAAATGAAGGTAAATAACTTATCTGTTTCCTCCGGTATCCTCAAGTTGTGATCTGCTCCTATGATTATCGATTTCAATCTCAATTGAATGGTTGATAAAAAAATAAAAACAACATTATGCGCAAGTCCTGAGCATATCTGTTGGGATTGTAATTGAATACCTAGAATCAGAGCAAATAATAAACCACACGGAGAAGATCTCGAATAGAAAGGAGTAAAAAGGCATGCAATGACAATATAAATGCTATCTAGAATAAACTTACGATTGAACCGATATTAAGGAAAAAATATTACCTCGATTCATTGGAATTCTAGGCATTAAGGCAGGGGTATTTGATTTATGAATTAATCAATCCTATGATCCAAGCTGAGTATTTTCCATGTAGTTAGGGTTATGTTTCCACTAGCTTGTTAGCGCCCTTGAATAACTTGAGAAATGTAGGAAAATGAATAGACAGTCAAATCTTATCATCGGTCATTTGGAAGCTCAACTTATAGATGCCAAAAAGGTTGAGGAGGACCTAAACCTACAACTCAAAAGAAGAACACATGAGTCTGAAAAGCTTGCAGAAGAAATCATGCAATTCAAGAGAATGCTTGATGATGGATCTATCAATTCAAAGTTTGAGAATAGCTCAAGGATTCTAGATGACATTCTGAGTACCCAAATACCATCAAGTGATAGGTCTGGTTTGGGGTTTTTTAAAGAGAAGAAGCCAGAGAGTTTCCTATCACCAATCAAGAAGGAAGTACGAAAAGCTATGCTGAAATACTAAAGACTCCAGCTAAAAGGGAAGGAAGCAAGAATGCAGGTTTAATTTCTCAAGATAAAAATAGAAATAATATAGCACCCAAGAGAACAAATAGATATATAGAGATCTTTTTAGGTCACTACTTTTCTTGTAATAATTTTGGTCATAAAGCCATAAATTGCAAAACTGAAAGAAAGGTTTCTGAATAAAAAAAGAAGTCATCAAGCAATAAGTCGAAGGGAAATGAGAATCTTTTTACACTACTTCAAAATAATGACATAGAATCTTATAAGTGTAATAAACATGGACATATGGCAAGAGATTGTAAACTGAATTCTCCTACAAGTAATATAGTTGCAATCAAATCTCAGAACACCAAACAAAAGAAGTATTGGAGAGAAAAGGAAGAAAAGGAAAGTTCCATGATTGCTTTATGTGCAACCGAGAGCCAAAAATTATGGCACTTGGACAGTAGCTGTTCAAAACATATGACCGATGACCCAAGAAAATTCATAACACTAAAAGATAATAAGGGAAAATTCACTTTTGGAGACAGTTTGTCCTCCAAAATAATCGGCAAAGGAACATATGTTGTCAACAAAAGGATCAAAGAAGAAAATGTTTTGCTAGTTGAAAACCTCAAGTCTAATCTTCTCTGTGTAAGTCAAACATACGACCAAGGACACATTTGTATCTTCGACTCAGAAAAATGTGAAATCAAGAATAAGGAATGAGGAAAGGTCGTTGGCATTGCTATGAGAAATACAAACAATGTATACATCTTGGAAAATGAAAACCAATGTTACTTAAGTATGGTAGATGAAAGTTGGTTATGGCACAGAAGGTTGGGACATATAGGTTTTGACAATATTTCCAAAATAAGCACGAATGAAGCTGTAAGAGATCTACCTAAAATTATGGTTCCTCTAAACTCTATGTGTAAACATTGTCAACATGGAAAGCAAACCAGAGCCAGTTTTAAAATAAAGGAACATATGACTTCACACCCTCTAGAAATAATACACACAGACCTTTGTGGACCAACCAAAACTAAAATCCTGCAAGGAGATCAGTATTTCATGTTGCTCATTGATGATTACACAAGGATGACCTAGGTGGCATTCCTCAAAGAAAAATTAGAAGCTTCTGAAAAATTTAAAATCTTGAAGGCAATGGCTAAAAATGAGTCAGGTATGAAAATCAAGTGTCTTAGATCAGATAATGGGGGAGAATTTACTTCCAATGAATTCAATGATTTTTGTGAAGGTCATGGAATTAAGAGACAATTTTCAGCTGCAAAAAATCCTCAGCAGAATGGGGTTGTTGAAAGGAAAAACATAACATTCCAAGAAGATGCCAGAACAATGCTTAATGAAGCAAAACTGTCAGATTCATTTTGGAGAGAAACTGTATACACAGCTTTCTCCATACTTAACATAGGTCAACTCAAAGTGAATAAGGATAAGACCCCCTATGAACTATGATATGGGAGACCAGCCTCAGTCAAATATTTTAAAGTGTTTGGCAGTAACTGTTACATCAAAATAAACGAGGTTGACCTTGGAAAGTTCGACGCTGGGACTGATGTAGGAATCTTTCTAGGATACTCATCCACCAAAAGCGCATATAGGTGTTACAATAAAAGGTTACACAAAATTGTAGAAAGTGATGATGTGAAAGTAGATGATATAAAACCAAGGAAGGAGAAAAACCTTGACAGTATTGAAAATACATGCGATGATGAATTAAAAGACTTGCAAAAGGATGAGAGCATTCATAATGAAGAAGCAAACAAAGAGAAGGAAGATACACATGAAGATGAAGAATACTTCCCTAGACCTGACACTAAAACTCCTTCTAGAAGGATACAAAAGAATCATCCGAAGTCACAGATCATGGGGGATAAAAATGTTGGAGTCATAACAATAAGAAAACTACCAAGTGTTGAACAAGCTCTACTCTCAATAGCTGAACCCAAGAACTTTTACAGAAGCCAGCAAAAGTGATGAATGGGTCAAAGCCATGAATGAGGAACTATATCAGATTGAGAAAAATGAGACCTGAGAACTTGTCCTAAGACTTGAAGATAAGAACATTGTAGGAACCAAATGGATTTTCAAAAACAAGTTCAATCAAGATGGACAAGTAATAAGGAACAAAGCAATTAGATTGGTTTGTAAGGGGTATGCCCAAGTGGAAGGTATTTAATTTGAAGAAACTTATGCTCCTATAGCACGACTTGAAGCAATTAGAATTTTTTTAGCACTGTCATGCCATAGAAATTTCAAAGTATATCAAATGGATGTCAAGTCTACATTTTTGAATGGAAAACTATAAGAGGAAGTATATATTGAACAACCTGAAGGGTTTCTCTTGTCGCAAAACAAAGATTATGTCTGTAAATAGAAGAAGACACTCTATGGTCTTAAACAAGCTCCAAGAGCATGGTTTTCAAGACTACACAGTTACTTGAAACAACAAGGTTTTAAAAGAGGAGCCACTGAAAGTAATCTTTACCTAAAGATCAAAGATAAAAATATGATCATTGTTGTTGTCTATGTGAATGATATCATATTTGGAAGCAATATTCAAACCCTAAGAATATATTTTTCCTCTGAAATGAAGAAAGAATTTGAAATGTCAATGTTGGGTGAATTGACCTTTTTCTTGGGATTACAAGTCTACCAAACAGAAGAAGTAATTTTCTTCTCTCAAACTAAGTACATCAAAGATATGTTGAGATAATTTAAAATGGAATATTCCAAACCTGTTGGTACTCCTATGGTCACTGGTTGCAAGTTAAGTAAGGATGATGAATCTCTGGAAGTAGATCATACCATGTTTAGATCCATGATTGGCAGTATTCTATATGTGACAGCCACAAGACCATATTTGATGCAAGTTGTTGGATTGGTGGCTAGATTCTAGTCAACTCCCAAAGAAACACATGTAATAGCAGTAAAAAGGATTTTTAAATATCTAAAAGTTACCATGGAGTATGGTTTAAGAATTTACCTTGAAATCATTTACTGATGCAGATTGGGTAGGAAGTGTTGATGATCGAAAAAGCACTAGTGGAGCATAATTATTTCTGGGAAATTGTTTAGTATTGTGGTCAAGTAAAAAAAAATCCTCTATTTCACTCTCTACAACAGAAGCAGAATATATTGTTGCTACCTCATGTTGCACTCAGGTTATTTGGATGAAACAAACCCTACAAGATCTACTTGTAAAATATGAACATCCAATAGTGATCAACTGTGATAACACTAGTGCTATAAATATGTCTAAAAATCCTATCATGCATTCTAAGACAAAACATATACCAATCAAATATCACTATCTAAGAGAAAAAGTATCTCAAAAAGTTGTCAAATTAGAATACATTGACACAAAAGAACATATTACTGACATTTTCACCAAACCACTACCTAAGGAACCCCTTGAGCGTCTTAGACAAAAGATGGGGGTAATTCCTTTACAAAAGCACTAAGAGGAAAAAGTGAAATCTCAGGGGGAGATATGATGACAGGGGGAGCTGTCAGACAGAGAGGTTCTTTGTCATTGGTGTCAAAGGGGGAGAATTATTAAATATCTTTCCATCAATGCCAAAGGGGGAGATTGTTGAGTAAAATGGTTGTCATTGATGTTAAAACTGTTAACGAAAGTCGAAGATATGGTGGTACGCCGAAATCACCAGAATAACAAAGTTATTGTAGGTTACAGGTTGAATGACAAATGAATAACCTAATAGCAAGTTGAACGAATGAGATCGATCATCAAATTAAATCGAACGGCTTATATTAGTCCTGCACTAGATCCGACGATTAAGGATTAATTCCGACAGTTAAGCGGAAAATCCAAAGTTCCGCAAAAGATCAAGATTGGACGACTAAGATTAGTTCCTCTCAAAGAGATCGACGGTGCGGAAGAAAAAATGTGGAAAGATAATTGCGGAAGTATCGTGTAAATATTTTATGAATTAGCAACCCGCAATCTGGAAGATCGAAGGTCAGGAAAGACTCCGCAAGAGATCGACAGTGCGGAAGAAAGATTGCGGAAAGAAGCTTGCGGAAAGGAGCTTGTGGAAAGAAGCTTACAGAAAGGAGCTTGCGGAAAGGAGCTTGTGGAAAGGAGCTTGCGTAAATTCAAGATACGATTTGAGGAAATGTTACATTTCTGCATCCCGCAATCTGGAGATCGACTCTCATGGACAAGCCCAATGAAGATCAACAGTGGGGAAACGTTGAAGCAGAAAACTTGGTGCAGAAATATGATTTCAAAAGGGAAATCTATAGAGTAGATCAATGATATGGAGAGATTCATGCATAAGATCAACTGTCTGGATTGTATTTGGAGAAAAAGATTACAGAAGCACTAGAAATCAATAAACAGGGCTGCGAAAATGGACTCTGAGCTATGGGAAGAACGAAACAGTGTTTTTGCTAAAACTTAAGGATGAAATGATGCGACGGTTGAACAAGCACATGATGAATAGTTGTGATTGTAAGTAAACAGTCACAATCCAAAATGAAAGAGCGCAGCTATGGAGAGATGCGTTGATAGGAAATAGGTTAAGAGTATTTATTGAATAAATGTGTAAAGAATTAAGTGTCTCTATTATTGAGTTTGATAGAGTCCAAAGTGAATAGTTTACAAACTGTTCCAAAAGACTGAGAAAATCAGTATAGGGTGGCAGGTTGGTGCTAGGTCAGGCCACAGGTCTACACGGGGTTGAAGCCTCCTTTTAGTCATAGCTGGAGAACAGGGTGTCATAGCATCCTTATCTGTTGAATCAGGCAGAAAACCATAGGGGTGTTGTAGCATCTCTGTCTATAGTTGCAGGAAAAACCTGGGGTGTGTTTACATCCTTTCTGTAGTAGCAGATAAACAATTTTGTAAAATTCATCTTATTAATAACTTTGTGTAGGTGGTTTTCCCTTTTAGGTTTCCACGATAAAATCTATGTCTTAATTGTTGATTTTTGTGTATTTTAAAGAAAAATGGACAATACTGATTCACCCCCCCCCCTCTCAGTATTGTGGGATAAACCAACATAATGAACCAAACTTTTAAAAATAAAATCCAACACCAAGTTTAAAGTTAAAATCATTATAAAACTCTCACACTAAAGTTTCACGGAACCAAATTATAACTTAATACCAGCTATTGGAATTCACCAACCAAATTATAACTAAATTCACGAACCAAACTATAACTTAATACCAGCTATTAGAATTCACTGCTTTTATGAAGAAAAAAACGCGTATAGTAGTCTAAACTATCTATGACTTTATATTTTAAAGCATGGCTTCCAATTAAGTAAACCTCCCATGCGTGTTTAACCTTTCTCAATTAATAACCATAAGCATCTTATTATAAAATTAGAACATAATACCAACTAATATATTAATCTCCCCCCGGAATTAGAGATAGAAATGTATTAATCTCCCCCCTTAAGCTGCACATTTCCCGACCATGTATTAAGGTGCATGTAATGAATACCAATCTGTGCATCCAGCGGATGGGTGCATGCAATCGACACGTGTACCCTTCTTTTATTCTTTCTATAATGTTATGTCAAAAAGTCGTATGCATCATGCTACAATCTTATGTTAAAACTCGTACGAGTCACACCAGTTATTAATTGTTATGATGTTTGTCCTAGCCACCAACACTAGAGGGGAGAAATAGATATCAAACGTCATCAAATACATAGACCAATCAGCATGAAGATAAATAGTTTTTAAAGTTTTATATTTAATAAAAAAATTCACAACTTTTACAATTTTTTGTCAAATATTAAAAATTTAACTTTTATACGGTAAAACTAATACAATCTACCCATCTATATATGTCACCGCTTATGGTGATATAAAAAACAAATAAACTTCTGTGTTTAGAAGTTGAGTTTCATTATAGAATTCTTTTTTATGAATGCACATACACCAAAAAAGAAGTTTTCCCTTTGTGAATTTATTATAGAATTGTCTTTTATGTGTACACATAAATAAAGAAATTTTTTTATTTTGTGAATTTAATTTTATTGAAAAAAGAAGAAGAGATTAACTTGTCATTACATTTCAAAGTAATTGATAGAATGGTTTGACTACAACTAGTAAAGGACACGATGGGTAACGTATTAATGTAGTTAAGATGATGATAATTTATTTTATTTTAAAAAATCCAAAATCAAATTGAAATAGGGTGTGCATTTTTGTTTGATATAACATGCAGATTCTTTGTTTTATTAATTAGTTGATATGTAATATCAAATATAAAACAAAAACAACAACAACAAGGCTGCATGGCAGCATATACCTGCCGAATTTGATAGGTAGAAAAGTCTATTTGTTAATAGTTAAACAATGATGTTGGATTGTGTTAAATTACTTTTGGTAGGTAAAAGGATCGGTTTATTAATCCTGTTAATGGGTAAAAAAAAGTTATACT
>LPNX010490231.1:405750-451888 GCA_001517045.1 Pseudotsuga menziesii | reverse complement strand
TATGTATATATAATATTATTTCACAATTGGATTTCAATAAAAGTATTTGTTCTAGTTATCGTAGTTTGATTCCTTCTCTGAGTCATCATCTTCAAATCCTGTGGATTTGGTTGGTTATGTGCTAGCTTGGTTTCGACCTTTGGCTTGACTCTTGGTCTGGCATTTGTATTCACTTGGACACATCGCATGTGGTTTAAAACTTACATATGGTTTGATAGGTGTGATTGCATAGTCTTCTTAAAATGAAATAAGGTGTGGTCATAGCCAAATACATCTTGGTACTAATGGTATTCATTCAGATATATGACTTGGATCTTGGAGTAATTATAGAGATAATAGGTTTCATGAAAGCCAATTATTTCTAAGAAATGTTTAATTCATGGTGTATCAAATTGACACCCATTCAAACTTAAAATTATTCTTTAAATTTGGAGGCCACTACCAAAATTATTACTATGAGGAAACTTAAAATATACAAAGAGGTTTTTGTTATTTATGAATTTTTAAGGTTTTGGACCAATCAAATACAATAGAGGAGTTCTTACAAAAAATAAAAAAATCATATCCTTAATTGCCTTGCTGGTACGTCCCGGTTAGGTGATTATGCTAGCCCTGATGTCTCTTGGGGTTACGCATGGGTTCACAGAATAAAAACCGTAATTCCTACAATAAATTATACATTTCTTAGATTTTCGATTCAACGAACTCGTAAACCGCTCGCCTAAAATGACGGTCTGAATCCCGTATACCACAATGCCCTCGCGTCGCCGTCGGTCGGTCTCTTATTCGATTGACTTCCTTTGTGAGGTCTTCTCGTGTCGAAGCGTGAGAGTTCCACCGCTGCAAATAACTTTGTTTGAATCTTCCCACTCATTCCGTGGCGAAGTGAGAGACTGACACAAATTGGGTTCTTCAAAATTGACGACCTGGTGATACCGGTTTCCGCACCATTCATGATTCAATCTTGTCGGTGATGGATTGGGTATGTGTCAAGCATTCATCAAGAAATGGCATTGTGGTTGGTCTCCTATTGGTTTACTGTACCATGTATTTCATATTAAACAAGAAACGCTCGCTCGTCTATGCTCTGTTAATGTAACATTTCGCCCCGCCTCTTATCATATTTCGAAACGTTCATTGTTTGTGAGCCAAATTTGTGCATTTACCCAATTCCAGGTTCGGTTCTATACGATTGGAGCTCGGATTCTGTAAAATGGAGAGTATTTATGACTACCCATTTTCTATTGATGGAAGCAGTTTGTTCCTAGGTCGGAAGATATTGCAACACTCCGTTCCTGCCATCATCTCGGCTATGCAGAGTCCACAGGGATCGATGGACAGTCTGTCCAAAGCTAGTTCTAGTTTCCATTCAACCTTAGCCGATGTGATGGCGGTCGTGCTATGCACCTTGCTATGTCTATTACTACGCTATAGATTCTGTTGTAGACGACGACGGGCGGTATTGGAGCCATCAATCGATCCGGAGGTCGAAGGAGGTAATATTGGTATGGAGAATATCGATATAGAATCACTACTCGCCACAGTGTACCGCACGGGCTCGCCCCTGACAGACATGGATTGCCCCATTTGCCTAGCTGATTCTGCAGGAATGGAATGCCCTATTTGCCTTTCAGAATTTGTGGAAGGAGAAAAGCTGCGAGTATTACCAAGATGTTGTCACAGTTTCCACATGGATTGCATAGATGCGTGGTTGGTTTCCAATTCGTCTTGTCCTTCATGCCGAAAATCCCTGCTTGATGCACAGTTGAATGCATCAAACAGAGTTGTCAAACTCGCTGTTGAGACCTCCCAAAGCGCCCAAATGCATGTTAACTCAAATCTGGACTCATCCCCAGCTCTGAAGATCTGGCTTTGGATTCTCAAGGCAGACTATATACGGGTTGTGGCGATGGGTGGATCAAATGAATCTGCTTTCTTGATAATCTTAATGTTCTTGTGGAGAACTGGACATACATTGGAGGTCGTCCTCTAGGCCTCGCTTTTGGCATCCATGGAGAGTTATTAGTCTGTGATCCTTATCAGGTTATGATCGGCCCTTCATCATCTCGTCTCCTCAATTTTATATTCATCTTCATATGTTTCATTTTCATTGTGTTTTTAAGCAGGGTCTGTTGAATGTCACAGAAGGCCATGTGGAGATGCTTGCAGACGAAGCAGATGGATTGAAAATGAAGTAACATTTTTATAAAGATCATTTTTGTTTTGAAATTTTACTTCAAAATTTGAGCAATGAATCGATTCTTTATAAAAATAAAAAGTTAATATAGGTTAAGTGAATCAAATAATGTTCTATTTCTGAATGTTCGAAGCAATGTCATTCCTAGAAAAGATTGTTTTCTAAGAATATTAAACATATTTGGAAATAAAATCCTTAATAGACTTCTTAACACTGTCAAATTGATACCAAACCTCTAGATTACATGGCTATATTATTGCAGACTTGCAGACGGAGTGGATGTAAGCAAAGGAGGGGCAATCTATTTCACAGATGCTTCGTATAAATATGGCTTCCATGACTATTTGTTAGATCTGATGGAGTACTGACCACATGGCCGGTTGCTGAAATACGAGGCCTACACCAAGACAACCAGCATGCTTCTCAAAGATCTATTCTTCCCCAATGGAGTGGCTCTCTCTGCCAAACAGGACTTCCTCGTCTTCTGTGAAACTTCACTGTATGCATTGCAATAATCTTTCTCTCAACCATTAATGAAAGATTCAGATCAGAACTGAGAGGATGGTGCCTTGTTTTTCTTTACAGGTATCGGTGCCAGAAGTACTGGTTAGAAGAGCCAAAGAAAGGCACCGTTGAATCTTTCATTGACAATCTACCAGGACTTCCAGATAACATTCGCTATGACGAAAACGGTACCTTCTGGATCGCACTCGCTATGGTAGTAATCTGGCACTGTAACACCTCCAGATTTAAATTACATTAAAGAACCATTCGTTACAATACAGAAGGTTTACAGCTAGTTCTTTGTCTCTAATTCTCTGGTTTTCTACAGAGCCGAAGCATATCTTGGATGATTGCAACGAAATTCCCATCTGTGAGGCATGTATTGGCCCTGATAGCAAAATCGGAACCAAATGCGGTAATCGCTGCTATAGCAAATGAGACAGGTGTTGTGGTAGTGAATGAGATGGGAAATCCGATTGCGCTCTATTCCAATCCAAATTTTCGGATTCAAATTACTGCAGGAGTCAAGGAAGGAGATTATCTTTACTATACATCTCTTACTCTCGATTACACTGGACGCCTTCCTCTCGCGCAGGAAATATACCAATAAAATAAATTAAAGATCGATCAGAATTCAGAAATGAATTGGGATCCATTGGTCTGATGTCATCATTGCCATGTGTCAAGTGAAAACCAGATACCAAACTCCAAGAATGACATCATTTCTGATGGCCAATCAGAAGTTTACAAAATAGCAAATAGAAATATTTTTATTAAAATTTAAAATATTTTTTTGCAAACTCTAAAGTTTAACTTTAGAAAACAGATTTTAATTTTTTCCTGGCGGCAACTAATAGAATGTCAAAGTTCGGTTGACTAGCAACCGATTATTATATACCTGTTGCGGCAGGTATAATAAATTATAAATAAAATAAAATAAAATACAAAAATTGGAAAACAAAATAAAGACAATAAATATTAGAAAACAAATATATTATTATTTATTATTAGTTAGTTATTATTAATAAGTTGGTATGTAATATCAACTATAAAAAAACAATAAAATTAAAAGAAACAAACAAAATAAAAACAATAAAAATTTGGAAAACAAAATAAAGATAATAAATATTAAAAAATAATAGTTACAAAATAATAAACATAAATTTTAGGTCAAGCATAAAAAAAATCATAAAGAAAATATAAATGGACTTTTACATTTTTTGGAAATATTATTGGAATCATGTTTTTATATTTATTGTTAATTTGGTTTCTTGACCCACTCGAAATAGGTATTCACAAAGAAGATCATCAAAGATAAGCCAAGACCAATCGATAAAAAGTGCATTTTATTCTTGAATTTGGTTTGCTAGAACTTATTCTGGCACTTTATGTTTTTCGATGCTCTCACATTTTGCTGCTGGAAAATGCTAAGCTTTTACAGGTTCAAAGACAATTCAAAAAACAACTTGCTCACGCAAAAGTGATTTGCAAGAATCACAAAACGTTTAAAAAAAACATGTTTTATCGAAAGCTTGAAGAGGTTGAGCTTTGTATCACATCTATCATGTCATTTCTTGCCACAAAGAACCTTTCAGGAAACCAGTCGAGTCATGATTTACCCTTCTCCTTTTAAGCCTATTAGTCATCCATGTTTGAGTCTACTGTTTCATTGCCCTACACATCATGACTTCCCGCATGTCTACTTTTCTGAGTCGCATACATTTTGCTTCATTTTCAGTTCTCTTTTGTCTTATAAATAAAGTTGTCTAGCTTCCTTTTCATGACCAAAATTGCCTTGTTATCCTTTTCAAACACACTATTGCTACTGATATATTTCATCTATAGTCCTACCACTCATTTTGTACAACTCGTGCTGACTGATGTGGGATTCCTTAAGGACCACCTTTCAACAGGTCTTGACCCATCGACCTCAGAACACTATATTTGATAGAGACTAGAGTTCATTTTTAGTACCTTGAGGATTCCATGCCTTAATGACAAGTTCTCTCGCTAACAATAATGGGAATACATCAATGTCCCTTGATCGTTGGATCTTGCAAGTGACTCGACATCAACTCATTTATTCACACTTCACAAGATGTACTTAGGTACCTTGGCACTAATTGACATCAATGGTGAGATTGTCTCGCATTGGTTAACGACATCCATAAATGGTCAATAATCCAATTACTTATTTGCATGCTCGATATTGACACATTTATTCGCATGACTAGGATTGTACCATCATACTCCATCAACATTTTTTCCGCAACATACTTCCATCCATATGAGAGTACCATAATTCCACTTTCAAACCTCATCTGTTACTTTATGCAACCAAATAGTTCAGATTCTTCACTTCACAGTCCATGATCTAGTAGCAGTATCAACCACATTCCTATTAGATAGTTCATCAACTTTTCAGGTATGTGGAGGTATGTTGTTTTCTAATATTTAACCATGTAATTCCTTAAAATGCTAGAAATGAATGAATTTGAAAAATTCCCTCACCATGTTACATTACCTAACTCATTTTCATAAATATAATACATCTTCAGTTGGGGTGGGGGCGGGGGGTGTTATATTCATTACCATTTCATTTTATTTTACACATGTCATCATCTCATTTACCATTGAACAATATGTCTCTTCCAAACTACACTTTGTTACAATTTGATATGATTCATAACATGGAGAAAAGGCTTTCTAATGTACATTGATGGCTTATCATTTCCAGTATATGAATACTTTCAAATATTATGTATTTCAACCATAAAACAAGTAAACAAACGAATGTTGTTAACCCAAGAACCAACATTTGTCATATTCATGGTTGCCTTACTCATTTTCCTAAATATAATACATCTTCAGTTGTGGGTGGGTTTATATTCATTCCATTTCATTATATTTTACATATGCCATTGTCTCATTTACCATTGACCAACATGCTTCTTTCAAACTACACTTTGTTACAATTTGATATGATTCATAACATGAAGAAAAGGCTTTCTAATGTACATTGATCGCTTATCATTTCTAGTATATGAATACTTTCAAATATTATGTATTGCAGCCATAAAACAAGTAAACGAATGAATGTCGTTAACACAAGAACCAACATTTGTCATATTCATGGTTGTCACACAATAACCAACCATAAGAAAAAATCATTGTTATTCATGTATTTCACATCATGGAATAATTCATTGTTAAAAACATCATCATACAAACCAAAGTTAAGAATCCCAAAACGTTTATGCACAGTGGCATGAGGACATGCAACAAGTTCATTTGGAGAAGATGTTGGGTCACCCAAATGTCGCATATCCATCCTATTTTCCTTTCAGTGTTCCTCACATTCATCCCTATTCATCACTCCATTCACCATTCCTTATACCATTTTCATGAATAAATACGGGTTTGCCTTATTATTTTCCAATTAATTTATTTAAAGTATTTTAGGAGAATTTATAATTAAATATTAGAAAATTAACATATTTTCATTTATATCTGAAAGTTGTGTGAGCTTTGTAATGTGTAGGAACATTTGAATATTTTTCAACAAAATGATTATTCAAAAGCTTTTCAAATATTTCCTCCACCATTTGAAGATTTGAAAAAGATAATTATCCAAGTTTATTCCAAGGAGAGAATCATGGAATTATGGATAGAATATCTCATCCAATATTTGTGAGAGGATTTGCGAGGATTTGAAGGGATAAATATTTTGTAATTATGGAAAATAGGTTGAAAGAAAAGTGGATCTACATTTACCCTCTCTTTCACAGCAACTCATGTATAAATAAGAGTGCTCTCTCTTCATTTGGAGTAGTAGAGGCCTTTTTAGTGGTGTGGAAGTAGAGAAATAATTTATGTAAAGTATTTTTGAGAGTTAGACATGGATTTGATTATTTTGTAATAGGATTGATGTTTCAGAGAAAATATTTTGATTTCTTCATAATAGATTTGTTATTTTGAGGTGTTAATATAGATTTCATATGAACTCGCATCTATTTATCGTTTGTCATTTGTTACTTATCATTTGTCACATGTGTTTTATTATAGATTCTTTCTTCCTTGTTTAATTTCATGCTTTCTTTACCGAGTTTAATTTATGCAATTTCAAGCTTTCCTAGATTAGATTGTGTATCATACAATTTCATGCTTTTGTAAACTAGATTCAATTTCAGTTGTGTGTTTCATTACTAAGCATTAGATTAGTTTTCTTTCACGCTTTCCAATATTTAAATTCCATTTTAGTCGTGTGTGTTTTCTTTTTCGAATATTAGATTAATTTAGTGTTACCGTGACGCTACATATATTTTGCTTGTACCTCACAAGTTTACGCTCTCCTCGGGTTGAAAATTTGAATCATTGGATAATTTTTTAGTTGTTTAATATTTTTCACCAACATTTTGGTGTCGTTGTCGGGGAGGTGCTAAAGGGGATTGGAGTTTAGGGAGGCAGATAGGTTACTTTCATATTACACAAGGGGGAGGGGAAATATTAAGACGCAAGGACAACTTCACTACAAAATTTATGTGGTGTAACAACTTGACGTATCCACTTTGGTGGGTCACCCCAAAGCCTTGTTATTCCCTTTGCATACAAAAAATTTCTTATTCGTAAGCGTGTTTATTTTTCTCGCAAAGTATGATTTACTTCTCCTGCAATAGTGTTTAATTTCCCCAAAGAGTTCTTTCATTTTCTTCAAGAATATTTCTTTATGCGAGTTTGTTTTTTATGCAAGTGTTCCTTTATCTAGTTTATTATTTTGCATTTACATTTTTCTAGTGTAAGTTTGGATTTCTTTCATTATGCACTAGTTTTTTATTTCATATCAGTTTGCTTTTGATTTCTTATTAGTTTTGTATTGATTTTGTACCAATTTGCACCCACAATGCCTAATTTCTAAATTGGTTTATTTTTATGTTTGAAGTATGTTACTTACATTTTTACAAGAGTGTTTAATTTTCTGCAAAGAGTGATTTTATTTCTGCCATTAATTTTATTCGTATAGTTTTAGATACCGATTTCAAATTTGTTGTGGTGTTGTGAGAGCCCTCTTTTCTATTAATTTATATGGAAATACAGGAGTACCAACAAGATGGGTTTAATGATGCACATAAGTGCAGACCAATTTTCTCGAATCCTAGCAGCAACTCGGATTTATTCTTCTCTAGGGGAACACATTTTGGTAGAAGTAAAAAACTTATCCCATCTCTCTAGAAGTGAAAGAAGAATCAACAGTCAATGAGACACAAGTATGTCATGAGGAGAAATTAGTCGATCTTGAAAACGAAGAGGATGACGAAGCGATGCAGTGCAATTTACACGAGAAAGGGAATCACACATGAAAGTTATATTGAAAAATGGTTCCAATCGATTATCAATTGAGTTCAATGTTTTCTTCCTTATTTCCTTGTATCGCATTTTCAACAACTAAATTCACACATTCTTGTATATTTTAGATTTCATCTTTCAAAATTGAATGTGACAATATGTATCAAACGTTTTCAGAAAGAATAATGATGTAAAATTGATTCAATTTTTGCCTTTGAATTTCCATTTGCTAAAAAAAATGTTCATTTTAATTTGTTTGAAATTTTCTATTTTTTTAATTTTAAATTTAGGCTAAATTTTAGTTTGCAAATTAAAAAAAATAACAAATCAAAACGCATATCTTCACCAAAAGAATTCCACGCTGGAAGCAAGCAAGTTAGCGAGAAGGGAACATTTTAATGTTGATGCATTGCAGCAATTGTGACTGTCCTTGGTGGACTTCATTTCATTTATCATTGACTTGCCAACTAAAATCGGTGATTGAATCCTCGAAAGAGCAAACCATTCATGACTTCTAAGTCATTTCACAAAACAATAGAATTTGGGATTTCTATTAAAGCGTACCCACCATACGCATGTCTTGCTAATCAATCATGGAGGTAAAGAATCAACTCTTAGTTGGATTACTACTTATGGAACTATAGGCCCCTCCCTTGCATGAGGCATGCAATTGCGCAGGAAATCCTTCATGAACTGTGCTTTAGTTGCCAACTCAACTAGGGCTAGCAAAAGCAAGTGCCAGGAATGTTTTACTCAATTTAAAAATCTCTATTCATGAACATATGTACTATGATGAGTGTTAGGAAAGTAAGTCATAAGTTATCCCTACATTAATCTAAAACTTATTACTTCGTTAACGCCCCAGGGAATTAATGGCCGAGTCAAGCTCTCAAGTATAGTCCTTACTTGGTGAAGACTTTAAAGTATAGTTTTTACCTGGAGAAGCCCATGTAGTAGAGTAATTAATGCTGGGGCTGCAGCATTGTGGGCCATTGGATCTCAACCTGTGTGAGATCTAACGACGCACAATGCTGCCCCACAGCATTTGTAAAATACTTTTCGCTGTGAAACTGTGTATGACCCACTCCGATCGATTGAATTTTGTTTGACTGTGCAAAGACCCTTTGAAAACCATTTAAATTTCAAGCACAAACGCTTCTGTCTCAGCCTAGTATGAGTCGCAAAACCTTCGGGATCTAAATTGCTCAAGTGTAAAGCATTTGGCTCTTGGTTTGAAGTCTTACCCATAATATAAACCTCATGGTAGTAAAATTTTCCCTGTCACGCAGAACATTTTGCTCAGACCACCCATATGCATCTTCCTCATCTATATCTTCAACATTTATTACCAAACATTGGATCCCTAACGTAGATACCTCACTTGTCACTAGCATGGATCGTTGCCTAATGAGTTTAAAGTTGCTCCATTACGTTCCATGTGTTTGAAAACCTTCAGCTCACCTCTAGTTTGAACAAAGCATTGAAACCTGCTTTAGATACAGGGATCTATAATCATTGGTCCATACATGTACACACAGAGTGGATACAAGGATTGATGCAACAAACTTCACGAGTTTTCCTATGATTCCTGTGAAAGGTTTGGCGTAGACACCATCAACGGAAAACTAGTCTGTCTGCATTAATTCCAATTCATTAATTAAAAAGGTTATCAAATCCCTATTTCAATGCACAAAATGAAGGTAAATAACTTATGTGTATCCTATGGTATCCTTGTCGAGTTCAATCTCAATTGAATGGTTGAGAAATAATAAAAACAACATTACGGGCAAGTCTGGAGCGTATATGTTGGGATTGTAATTGAATACCTAGAATCATAGCGAATCATAAACCATGGGGAGAAGATATAGAATAGAAAGGAGTGAAAAGGCATGTAATGATGAGATCAATGCTATCTAGAATAAACTTACGATCGAACCATTATTAAGGAAAAAGTATTACATCGATCCATTGGTATTCTAGGCATTAAGGCAGGGGGTATTTGATTTATGAATTAATTGATCCCATGATCCAAGCTGAGTATTTTCCATGCAGCTAGGGTTCTGTTGCCACTATTTCACAACTGGTTGCTTTGACGAAGATTGGACAGATGAATTCTTCATGATAGAAGAGATCTAAAAATTTGTTGCATTGATCTGCATGGTGGAGAGACAGAAAATTTTCCTTCTGATGGTTGTGGGATTAGGTATACCTTAACTAAATGAGGAATATTACTTATCCTCCTTGCGGTGGTTTCTGACTTGACAGGAATCTGTTTCAGAAGTTAAATTTGGCTAAACAGTATCCCCGTCGACTGCAACTCCATCTTCGATTACTTTGCACTCTCTCCTTTCTATAACTGGATCTGCAACAACCAACAGATTCAGATTCACTTTATGTATCCCTTAGACGGTGCACAACTCTCCTCTATTGTTGCATCTGTTGGAAATATTAATCACTCGCAGATCCATACCTGACTCTCAGCCAACTCTATCAGAGTCTGTATCAGTCAAGATCTTGTCGGTCAGTCTGACAAGAGGGAAGAGTCCACGATTCGACAATGTAAACCAGTCGAATTTATTTATGAAGCTAAGTTGTTAGGTAGATAGATATTACAGCCTTTAATGGTGAGTCAGTTGATTCACATACAAGCAATTTTCAAGTTTCCTATAAATAGAAGAAGAAAATTGTAAATCAAGTTAGTCACTAGTCACTAGACAGTAGAACTCACAAGAGAACTCCAAGGTGAGAAAAGAGAAGTTGAAGCTCAAGCTTCTATGTAAGTGATTCAGTCGAAGAGCCAAAGCTCTGTAAAAGGTTCAGTCGATGAGCCGACAAGTCTGGACAGACAAGTTTGTAATATCTTTGTTATTTCCGCATAGTTATATATATGAAATAGTTTATGGTTGAATGCATGTTTATTTGGTCGCACATTATTTCTAGATTTACTTATGTAAATGTCTTTCACAATTACGGTTGAGTGAAAGATCAAGAACCCATAAATTTCTCACTCCGTGAAAGTTCCAGGTTTTACGGCACATTGGTCGACTCAAATCTTCCTACATATTTTGGTATATGTTTTATAAGTTCTTTGGAATTGTTAATGTGTCTATTTTACTTCATCTTACTCACAGGTGAAAAGTATTTGTAATTTCTTAAGTCTTTTAGACTAATAATCATACTCTGTAGATTTCGACCAAAGTGAACCGACAAGGTCGGTTGAGTAAGCCGACTTGAGAGGTCGAAGAAGTCAACCGACTTGAGAGATCGAAGAAGTCAGCTGACTTAGAAGTGACAAGTGATCGAGGTAAAAGTTGAAGTCAGTAAAACCGACAGGTTGAAGTAAATCAGTTGAGTCAAAAGGCCGACCAAAGTTGATAGACTTGTCTAGTCGAGAGATAGATAAGTTTCACCCGACAAGTGAAAAAGTGAAAAAGAGGTCGGCGTGAAAATATTTAATTTTTAATATTAACTGAGTGGTAAACTCAAGTTTAGTCGGCTTGGTTTTGGCTAACTGGTATCAAAGCAAGGTTTATATCAGAGCAAGATTTAATAAGGACATCTTGTCTTAAAAGGTGGAAAATTAATTTTCTAAGGAAAGTTAATTAAAAATTAAAAATGGATTCCACTTTTGGTTCATTACAAACTCCAATTTTTACAGGAAATAGTTATGAATATTGGTCTTTAACACTGAATGCTTTATTCAGAGGTCAATATGTCTGGGAGATAATCCAGCATGGTTATGCAGATCCAGCAAACATGACAGCATATAACAATCTCACACAGGTTGAGAAAGATGTCTTGAGGGAATAGAGGAAGAAAGATGGAAAAGCTCTGTTCTACATACATCAAGCTATGTATGAAATCATACTCCCAAGAGTAGTAGCAAAAACTAATGCTAAGCAAGCATGGGATACATTGGAGACTGCCTATCAAGGTTTGGATAAGGGAAGGACATTCAAGCTGCAGATTCTGAGAAGAGATTTTGAATCTCTGTCCATGAAAGATTCAGAGACTGTAGACACATTCTACACCAGAGTTGTTGGTTTGATAAACCAAATAAAATCTCATGGAGAATCCATATAAGACCAAAGGGTGGTTGAAAAAATTCTCAGAAGTCTTCCCCCAAGATTTAAAAATTTGGTTGTGACCTTAGAAGAACACACAGACATGTCGACATTTACCATTGATGAGTTGCGGGCTTCACTCATCAATCATGAACACAGACTCAGCAAAACACAAACATCATTGGAAGGTGCATTTGCGGCAGAGTCATCCATAAGCCGTGGTAGAGGCAGGGGGAGAAACAACTTCAGAGGCAAAGGAAGACGAGGCAGAAGTCCTGCAAATGTCGGTGGCAAAGGAGATAATCAGAACCCAAGTCATCCAAGTGGCCAGACGTTTGATAAATCAAAAATCCAATGTCATTACTGTAAGAAGTTTGGTCATTATGCATATGAATGCAGGAAGAAACAATATGACCAAGGAAGGCAAAGCCCAAATCAGTCAACAAGTGCAATGTTAATGGCATCGATATCTCCACTTGAATGCAATGATGTTCAAGAAAGTCCACATGACATATGGTACTTAGATTCAGGATGCAGCAACCACATGACTGGTAATTTAAACTTGTTTTCCAGTCTAGACAATTCAATTCAAACTGACGTTACACTTGGAAACAATGTCCAAGTTACTATCTTAGGAAAATGCACTATTGATATTCTAACCAAACATGGGGAGAGTAAGTATATCCCTGGTGTCTATCATGTCGAAGGTCTGAAACATAATTTGTTAAGCATTGAATAGTTGATACAAAAAGGCTACAGAGTCTACATGGAAGATGACCACTGTTTGATTAAAGACAAGCGTCCAAGCGACCATCTGATAGCAAAAGTTCCAATGACAAGCAATCGCTTGTTTCCATTGAGGATAGTTCCCGACATGAAAGGGAAGACAAATACAGGAGCTGCATTCAAGGCAAAAAGTAAAGAAACAGTCGAGCTCCTTGACAAGAGAGAAAATGGCAGCGCTAATTTGCAAGCTGTATTTCAGACATAAGTTCAGGATGAATCCTAGTTGTGGCATTTCAGATTTGAATATCTGAATTTTGGTGGGCTGAAGCTACTACACACAAAGAATATGGTGAAGGGATTACCATTGATCAATAGACCAGAGAGGGTTTGCGAAGGCTGCATTTTTGGCAAGCAGCACAGAGATATTTTTCCAGTTAGAAAGTCATATAGAGCACACACACCACTTGAAATTGTGCACTCTGATATTTGTGGTCCAATGTAGACATCATCCATTGGTGGATGCAAGTATTTTCTAACTTTTATTGATGACTACTCAAGAAAAACATGGGTATATTTTTTGAAACATAAATCTGATGCATTTAGTTAATTTCAACAGTTCAAGGCACTCGTGGAAAACGAGAGTGGGCACCACATCAAGATCTTAAGGATCGACAGAGGAGGAGAATATATTTCAAATGAATTTCTAAATTTTTGCAAGAGCCATGGCAGAAAAAAACAATTCACTGCATAGTATACACCTCAGCAGAACGGTATTGCCGAAAGAAAGAACATAACCATCATGGAGATGGCACGCAGCATGTTGGCAGCCAAGCATTTGCCAAATGAATATTGGGGTGAAGCAATCGCAACTGCCGTATACATTATGAACCGGTGTCCAACAAAGAGCGTGAAGAACAAAGTTCCCCAATAAGCATGGACAGGTATGAATCATAGTGTTTCTCATTTAAAAGTTTTTGGTTGTGTTGCATATGCTCATATTCCGGATGAGCTGAGAAGGAAGCTAGACAAGAAGGGACAAAAATGTATTTTTGTCGGCTATTCAGAAGACACAAAAGCATACAAGTTGTATGACCCTGTCGCAAGGAAAGTGATAATCAGTCGAGATATTCAATTTGTCGAGAATGAATCATGGGATGGAACCATCGACATAAATGTCAAGATTGTGGTTCAAACACCACATGTAAGTCAACCGTTCATAGCACCGTCGACTCCCATGACACCACAACATGGTTCAGCACAAAGACTATCGACACAAGTAGCAGCTCAAGCTACACTGACAAGCACACCAAGAGAACACCAGACTCCATCAAACATTTCGTCAAGGTCGACATTGACAGAACCGATGAAGACAAGAAGTCTGCGAGAGATATATGAAGTTGGTACACCAAATTCATTCTCTCTCTTTGCATTATTTTCTCCTATATATGATCCACTAACATTTGAAGAAGCTGTTGAAGAAGAAGTATGGGCACAAGCCATAGATGAAGAAATAGAATGCATTGAGAAAAACCAGACATGGGAACTGGTTGATGTACCAAAAGACAAAGATGTAATCAGCGTCAAATAGATTTATAAGACAAAGCAAGATGCTGATGGGATGTGCAGAAGCACAAAGCAAGAATGGTAGCAAGAGGGTTCACACAGCAACCCGGCATAGACTTCAATGAAACAGTTGCACATGTTGCACGCATGGATACAGTCAGAACAGTTTTGGCCATTGTTGCACAAAAAAAATGGCATGTTCATCAAATGGAAGTTCAGTAGACTAAAAGTGGTATTTTCATATCACAGACAAAGTATGCAAGTGAAGTTTTAAAAAGATTTAACATGTCTAATTGCAAGACAACCCCAACACTAGTAATAACAGGTTTAAAATTGAGCAAGGATGATGAAGGATCAACTGTAGATCCTACGTTGTTCAAAAGGCTTGTTGGCAGCCTTATGTATCTGACAACGACAAGACCAGACATTATGTATGGAGTAAGTCTAATCTCAAGGTTCATGGAGTCACCAAAAGACTCACATTGGCAAGTAGGTAAAAGAATTTTGAGGTATGTAAGTTGCACAAAAGACCTTGGTATTATGTAATCAACCTCAGAAAATTTTAAACTCATTGGTTACACTGACAGTGACAATGGAGGCAGCATAGATGACAGGAAGAGCACAGTTGGGTACACATT
Source organism: Pseudotsuga menziesii (assembly GCA_001517045.1). Taxonomy (NCBI): domain Eukaryota; kingdom Viridiplantae; phylum Streptophyta; class Pinopsida; order Pinales; family Pinaceae; genus Pseudotsuga; species Pseudotsuga menziesii. The sequence goes on along the minus strand of LPNX010490231.1, from coordinate 436,853 downwards.
TCATTTTGGTACAGGTGTTGTTTTATGGGTTTCAAAGAAACAGCCCATAGTAACTTTGTCTTCAGCTGAAGCAGATTATGTTGCAGCAACAAGTGTTGCCTGTCAAGCTGTCTGGATGAGGAGAGTATTAAAAGACTTGTCACAGAACCATCAAGAACCGACAACCATCTTCTGTGACAACAATTCAGCCATAGCATTATCAAAGAATCATGTGTTTCACAAAAGAACCAAACACATCGACACAAGGTTTCATTTCATAAGAGAGTTGGTGAACAACAAGGAAATTTGTTTGGAATTTTGTAGGTCTGAAGATCAACTTGCAGACATCTTTACAAAACCATTGGCAAAGGAAACATTCCAATATATGTGTAGTTATCTTGGAATGACAAGTTCTTCACAGTGAACTCTGTCATAAACAGAGCATGTCTAAGCTATGAAACATTTTGTAAATTTTGTTTTAAAAATCTCCATGTGCTCATAATTAAGGGGGAGTGTTGGAAATATTAATCACTCGCAGATCCATATCTGACTCTCAGCCGACTCTGTCAGAGTCTATATCAGTCAAGATTTTGTCGGTCAGTTTGACAAGAGGGAAGAGTCCACGATTCGGCAATGTAAACCAGTCGAATTTATTTATGAAGCTAAGTTGTTAGGTAGATAGCTATTACAGTCTTTAATGGTGAGTCAGTCGATTCACGTAGAAGCAATTTTTAGGTTTCCTATAAATAGAAGAAGAAAATTGTAAATCAAGTTAGTCACTAGTCACTAGACAACAGAACTCACGAGAGAACTCCAGGGTGAGAAAAGAGAAGTTGAAGCTCAAGCTTCTATGTAAGTGATTTAGTCGAAGAGCTGAAGCTATGTAAAAGGATCAGTCGGTGAGCCAACAAGCCTGGACAGACAAGTTTGTAATATCTTTGTTATTTTCGCATAGTTATATATATATGAAATAGTTTATGGTTGAATGCATGTTTATTTGGTCGCACATTATTTCCAGATTTACTTGTGTAAATGTCTTTCACAATTACAGCTGAGTGAAAGATCAAGAACCCATAAATTTCTCACTCCGTGAAAGTTCCAGGTTTTACAGCACATTGGTCGACTCAAGTCTTCCTACATATTTTGGTATATGTTTTATAAATTCTTTGGAATTGTTAATGTGTCTATTTTACTTCATCTTACTCACATGTGAAAAGCATTTGTAATTTATTAAGTCTTTTAGACTAAGAATCATACTCTGTAGATTTCGACCAAAGTGAACCGACAAGGTTGGTTGAGTAAGTCGACTTGAGAGGTCGAAGTGATCAGCCAACTTGAGAGGTCGAAGAAGTCAGTCGACTTAGAAGTGACAAGTAAAAGTCGAAGTCGGTAAGAACTAATTGGTCGAAGTAAATCAATAGAGTCGAAAGGCCAACCAAAGTTGATAGACTTGTCTAGTCGGGAGATAGACAAGTTTCACCCGACAAGTGAAAAAGTGAAAAAGAGATCAACGTGAAAATATTTAATTTTTAATATTAACGGTAAACTCAAGTTTAGTCGGCTTGGTTTTGGCTAACGCATCTTGGTTTGTTCAAGCTCTGTATTATATATCAAAATCATTCATGATTTCCATCGCAATATAATCAATAGGAAACAATATGAATTAGCGGATAGATTCTCCATTAGCTGGTGTTAATTAGACTTCGACTTCGAGTTGGCTAGCAACATCAATCCACAAACCATCACGATCAACATTTTGGCGTTGCTGCGATTGAATCTCTAGCAGCATCTCCACTAACCTCCTCAGCTTCTTAAGACGCTAAAACGCCAAAAGCTCCATCCTCCTTATGAGCTTCATTCTTCTCTTCAAATATTTGAACTCTTTTGTTCGACATTATTTTTATGATCTTCACCATCAACATATTTCTCAGAAGTTAATTTTTCCTCAAGAATCGCCTCTTCACTATCAACATATTTGAGTGCGCAAGCCAAGTGGCAACAATCGCCTCTTAGCCTACCCAACGTGTCAACCTAACTATAGCTACCTTATTTAACATGGCGTGGGATATCAATTAAACTTCAGACCTCGGATTTTTATTCATTTAAGGTCTATATCTATTGTGTGTAATTTTGTCTTGTAAATTATTACTTCCGAGATGAGTGGCTATACAATAAGCATTAAAGAAAAAAACAAATAAACTCTTTTGTTTAGAAGTTGAGTTTCATTATAGAATTCTTTTTGATGTGTGCATAGACACATAGAAAAGTATTTCATTTGTGAAACTTATTATAGAGTTCTCTTTGATGCGTGCACATAAATATATAGAAAAGTTTTTATTTTGTGAATTTAGTTTTATTAAGAAAAAAGAAGGAGAAAGGATTAACTTGTCATTACATTTCAAAGTAATGGATAGAATGGTTTGACTACAACGTATTCAAGTAAAGGTCAAGATCATGATAATTTATTTTATTTTAAAAAGGGAAGTAAAGGTCAAGATCATGATCATTTATTTTATTTTAAAAAGGCCTAAATCAAGTTGAAATATGGTGTGTATTTTTGTTTGATACAAAATGTAGATTTTTTGTTTTTTTTATTAATTAGTCATTCTTTAATATAAAATATAAAACGAAACAAAAAAATAAAATTAAAAGAAACTAATAAAATAGAAACAATAAAAAATTAGAAAAAATAATAAATATTAAAAAAAAACAATTACAAAACACAAAATAATAAATATAAATTTTAAGTCAGACATAAAAAAAATCACAAATGGACTTTTATACTTCCTGGAAACATTATTGAATCATGTTTTTTACATTTACCGTTAATTTGGTTTCTTGAGCCACTTTAAACAAGTATTCACAAAGAAGATCGTTAAAGATGAGCCATTACCAATCAGCAAAAAATGCATTTTATTTTTTAATTTGGTTTGCTAGCACTTATTCTAGAACTTTATGTTTTTCGATACTCTCACATTTTGTTGCAGGAAAATGCTAAGCTTTTGCAGGTTCGAAGACAATTCAAAAAAAACTTGTTCATGCAAAAGCGATTTGTAAGAATCACAAAACTTTAAAAAAAAAAACATATTTCATCGAAAGCTTGAAGGGGTTGAGCTATGTATCACATCTGTCATGTCATTTGCTGCAACAAAGAACCTTTCAGGAAAACAATCAAGTCATGATTTACCCTTCTCCTTTTAAGCCTATTAGTCATCCATGTTGGAGTCTATTGTTTCATTGCCTTACACATCATGACTTCCCACATCTCTACTTTTCTGAGTCGCATACATTTTGTTTCTGTTGGAATATATTAAACCCACTCACAACTTAGGATAAAATAATTAATCATTATTTGATTAATTATTCACCCACTAGCTTAATTAGTTGGCATCCACTTGCACCTTAAACTCAATACATGCCATCTATATCCTAGGAATGATTTATTTCTGATTCTGGGTTGATCCAGAATTAGTATACAGGACTTTATAGCAGATTCTGTTTTTTCTGTTTTTTTCTGTTTTTTCCTGCCTTTCTATAAAAGCTAGTCAACTAGGAAACTGGGAGCTTTTGTTTCCAACCCATCCTCCATTAGTTTTTCTCCATTAGCATGTTATTTCCATCTCCTTGACAACTCACTCATGATTTTGCCAACTCGTGAGGTCCTTGATAGATTTAGCAAGTGCTTTATCCACCTATGGGGGTTTGCTATATTTTGGCAAGTCAGCATTTTTGAGCTTTATGAGTTGTTTCCATACAATTCGACTTTCCTACGAGGGATGCACTATTTATGTACACTATTATTCATAATTATTCAATGGAAGGATACACACCAATATTCATCTCTTCATTCATGTGATTCAGTCTCTTTTCTTCTCTCTATTTTTCTCGTGTATGCTTGTGAGAATTCTTAGTAGCAAGATCTATTTCCTGTGCTTCTTCTTAGCATCATTGCAAATAGCATTGATCTATTATTTCTACATGGTATCAGAGCTACAAGGTTGATCAAGTTCTACAGAGTTAAGGAGCACTTCCAGTCTCCTATCCCTCTGAAGAAGAGCTTGTGTAGCTTACAAGATTTTCTCCTAGTTTGTTTTGCAGGTTGCAAAGAGTATCTCTTAGAGCGTATCAACAACTTCAATATGGATTCAAAATTTCCTCTACTATCCCCTTTCAACTATGCTGATTGGAAGCCAAAGATGAGTGCATACTTGAAGAGGCAATGTCTCTTTGATGTCTCCATTGGTGCATTGAGTGAACCTGAGTCTTATGAAGAGAAGATTGATTGGCTAAATAATTGTGATAGAGCTTATGGAATTATGTGTTTGGGAATGTCTCCAAATATATATCATCTCATAGATTCTGCTGAATTTCCATTTGAGCTTTGGAAAATTTTGGACAAAGATTTTGGTTTGCAGGAAATTGAAGATGAAGCATGGAGCAAACCTAGCATTTCCTCTTGTTCTCTTTCTAAAGATTTCTTGGCCTCTACATTCTCTGATGAAGTTTATCATGATGAAGAAGTTTCTCATACAGTTCATGTTGCTGCTGCCCTCTTTCATTTGAATGCTTCCTCCTTCAATGAAGAAGCTGAAGCAGTAAAAGCTTCTTTAACGTTCGTAAATTCTCTAAAATTCCCATAGGTAATGTGAATCCCACATGTTGGTAAGTAATAATAAAATGGATAATAGATAAGATGATGAATTACATATGAGGGTCTGTTATTTATATTTTGGTGAAATACCCTTTCATTAATAGTCATGTCTTTTCGTAAAGACATTATTAATTATTATTATTTATTTTATATATATATGTTATTATTATTATTATTATTATTATTTTATTATTGTTTGTTGTTATTATTTAAGTTTGTTACATTGCCACTCCCTTAGAAAGGCTTTGTCCTCAAAGCCTTATAATGTTTTTGCATCATCTTGTGTGCTGTCACAGCTGATGACACGTGTCGATATGAACTACTAAGAGTTGAGCACAACTTTTGATATGCGGATGAATCAATCCATCCTAAATTGATTTGTTGTGGACTGTTGGCATTCCGTACTGATCTATCGTTAGGAGATTTGATCACATTGATACCGCTATATTTTGACATTTCCCACTTTTTAGAATATCTATTTTTATGGTTGGGGTGTCGATATGGAATTTTTGCAATGTCATTGTCTTTTACAAGTGCCATTTTTTTAGCATTGATGTGAGTAGGAAGTTGTGTTTTCGGCTCTTGAGGTTTTAAAGCTTCGTTCTGTATCTTTTCCAACTTGTTTTCTAACTGCATGTTATCATTTTGAAACTTCTTAATCACTTCTACATGTGATTTTCTGTCATCTTCAGACTTCTTAAGTTGTTCCTTAAGATCTTCATTATGCCTTCTGATACAACGATTTTCTTCCTGTTTGTCTAGAATTTTTCCTTCGATGTCTTCCGTAGATTGTTCTGTCTTCCGACTACTTTTCAACTTCTTAATTTTTGTGACTAGTGTCTTGTTATGATTACCTAATCTGAAAATTTCTTCAGAATGGCTTGATAAAATCTTGTTGACTTTTGTTAGTTCTAACTTATGTGTCTTCTTACTGTCGTCATACTACTGCTGGAGTTTTTCTTTTTGCTCTTTATGATGACGTAACTCTGCTCCTTGATTTTCTAACCTCATCCGGACTTGCTCCAATTCAGCATCTTTTTCAATGATGAGTTTGTTTAGAATCTTTATTTTTTCTTCTAATTCATTATCGCATCCATATGGTGATTTGTTGTCATTTTTTGACTTTTTGATCTGGTCTTCTAGGTTTTGATTATGAATTTTTAAACATGATATTTCTTTATCCTGATCAGATAACATTTTCTTGTTATCTCTTATGGTTCGTTCTAGCTGTCGATTCTGATTCCATAAGCGGTGATTCTCATCATCTTTCCACTCCTTCAACCACTTTTTTGTCTCAACCTCATCTTGTATACTTTTATTGATCACCTTGTATTGTTCTAACTCGTCCACTGTTGTTTGTAGTCGTGCCTTCATTTCCGAATATGTAGTAGCCATTGTTTGTGACTATGTTTCTACTTCACTTTTGTCTTCGTTTCTTCTAGAAGGGTAGATACAAAAGCTTTAATAATTCTCAATATGCCTCTTTTGGAAAAACTTTCTTCGACTATTTCTTGTTAGGTCAAATAACCTTTCTTTTTTCCAAAAATAATTATTTTTTTAATAAAATAATAATAATTATTGTTATTATTATTTTTAAACTTAAGTTATATAAATAATATATAACCTTCCAAATTCCAGTCCTTGACTTTTATTTTTTCCAATACTTTTGTAAAATGCAAGTAGATTGGGTGGTTGGGGAGAGTAAGTGTTACTTTCCCCACCTAGGTTCAAATCTCACTTGCTTCTTTGTAGTTATTATTATCCATTTTTTATATTATTATGCACTTTTTACTTTTATCTTTTCTTTTTTAACCCTTTTTTTTTCTTTCCCTTTTTTTTTCTCTCGTTCTTTTAGTTTTTTTTTTTTGCTTTTACTTTTTTCTTCACTTTTTTCTTTAAACCCTCTTTTTGGGGGGGGGGGTTACTTTTACCCCTTTTTTTATTTTTTAAGGACAAAGTCCTATTTTTTTGGGAAACCCAAAAATTCCAAGAAACCTAGGTGATGGCTAAAAGCCAAAAAATATGGCCAAAGGCCGGGATCTAGCCAACAAGGCTCTGATACCACTTGAAGCGAATAATTATTCGCTTACACAAATAATATTACCAAAAGACTTGGAATATTAAATAAGCCATAATAATATATAAATTGATGATAGAATTGATATGATTCATTTACAATGGTCGAACTTATATATGTCCATTCATGACTTTCCAACTTACAGTCATGACTCTTTGATAATTAATAATTATCTACTAATATTATTTTTAATATTTATATATTTTATGTTCGTTACATTGCCTTCCCCTTAAGGGAATCTTTGTCCTCAAAGATGTATTTGACATTTATGTCTGATTTATTTTAACTTGTCATCTCGGAATTCTTTCCATTTTGCATTTGCGACATTTGAGGAGATGAGTCGATACGAATTACGGATTCCCCAAGAGAATTGTCGCATAGCATCTCCTGTGGTCCATCCTAGATCTATTTTTATCAGAGCTCTGAGATCTTTTTGTGGAACGATCTGTCTCGATTGTTGCTTAGTATGTCAATATTTTCACATATCCACATAAGTCTTCTGTCAATATTCATTTTGACCCTGTCGTTGGTCAAAATGATGATTATAATTATGATGTCTGTAAGGTATAGGTTTCGTTTGTTCTTCTTTCCTTTGGACTGTGACGAGGACTGTCTTCACTTCTTCGATTTGATTTTTGGATGTATTTTCCTGGATTGTGCTTCTTGGTTCTCTAGTAGATTGTTCATGAATTGGAATTCTTTCGATTCTTTCTCTTGCAATTTTTTTTCAATTTCTAGCTCCTTGATTTGGTTATGTAGTTCCTGATTACTATTATTTAAACATTGGTTTTCTTCTTGCTTTTCTAGTAATTTCCCTTCTAGGTCTTCACCGGATTGTCCCCTCTTGCTGTTGTTTTTCAATTTTTTGATTTTTGTAATCAGGGTTTTGTTGTGATTTCTTAATCTGAAAATTTCTTCAGAATTGTTGGATATTATTTTATTACTCTTTGCGATCTCTAGCTTGTGTTCCTTTTTTGAGTCGCTATTTTGTTGTTGAAGAACTTTTATCTGTTGTCGATACTGGTCGACCATTGATTCTTGATCTGTTAATTTATGTCGTATGTGCATAAGTTCTTCATCCTTGTTGTTAATGATTTTGTTCAAGCGGATTGTTTCTACTTCATAATCACTTACTTCTTTCTTAATATCTTGATTTGTTCGTCTCTGATTGAAATCACTTTCATCTTTTAATTTCTTAATTTGGGCATACAATTTTTCTATATGATTGTTCTGGTCGAAAATTATTTGTTCCTTGTGCTCTTTTGTCATCTGACGTAATTTAATCAACATTTTCGATTTCGTATTTTTGTCCCGTAATTCTTCATTGTCTCTTCGATAGTGCTTTAACTTGGCTTCTAATTTCTCTATTTGTACTTGCAAACCAAATTCCATGATATCTAATTTCTTCCACACTAGATGATGATGATCTTCGATTTTGTTTTTCCTTTGACTTCCCCACCTAGCATCTCCTCTTGTTCTCTTTCTAAAGATTTCTTCGCCTCTACATTCTCTGATGAAGTTGATCATGATGAAGAAGTTTCTCATACAGTTCATGTTGTTGTTGCCCTCTTTCATTCGAATGCTTCCTCCTTCAATGAAGAAGCAAATATTAAAGAGCCATCTTTTTCTGTGTCTCTTGAAAGTGATTTTTCTTCTTGTGATACTATTGATGAAAAAGAAGTAACATATGGAGTTGCTGCTGATATTGATTATGATGCTATAACCCATTCATTTTTCTCTCAATCTCATATCTTAGATTCTGAGATCTATGTGCCAGATTCTTTACACCTCTTGCATGCCTCTCTCATTGATGGTGCGCAACCCAGTGACTTACAGGATGTTTGCTTAGCCACATCAAGATTTATTTGTATCATACCACTTACCTTACTTGATCTCATGTGCTTCAGCATATTCTCCTTTGTTCTTGGCATCAATACTCAGAGCCTTCTTGAAGATTGTGAACATCTCATTCTTTCCTCCTTTCATACAGAGGATTCATTACCAGTGTATTCCCATGAGTCTATTGATATGCTTATATGTGATCCTTTGGATTCTGATTTAGAAGCATATTTGCAGGTTGATACACATATAATACCACCATCCATACCATCTACCATACCTCTGAATAATCCAAAGACTATACAAATTCCAAGATCACTGGTTGATTCCTTATTGGTCTCTTATGCAGTGATATTTATCTTACATGGTTTTAAGTCTTTCCTATCTTTCATTGGCTGGTTATCCATGTCCTTAGTCATATATGGACTGATATTAAACATGTTTGGATCTGTTCTAAACACTCATGGTTCAGATCTTATGCCCATCCATTATTCATATTTTTACACCTATCAGTTTTCCCCAGTTGCTCATAATTTTCCTAGTCTAGCCCTATATCCTCATGGAGCCATTGAAGCCTTTGTCCTTGCTGTTCCATATGTTAATATTTCTGATATATCAGATTTTTATCAGCCTCATATCATATCTATACAGGTGTTACATCAGATTGGAAGATTAACATGTGATTCACATCACAATTTTGCAGCTATTCAGGGAATTGGGTGTGAAATAAATTGCCTTATTTTTTGTATTCTTTGGGAAGGAGTATGCACAGATCTCTTTTCCATTTCAGATTATGTTTGCAAATTAGAGTTTGAAAGTAGCAAGAAGCATTCAGATAATGTTCCTACTTCATTAGATGATGAGATACAAGGAGTCTCTCCTCTTCCTTCTTGCAGGTTCTACACTCCAGCACATGATCATGGAGTTCATGATTTCTTCAACAAGTCTTCCATCCAGAAGCAGTTCACTCAGCTGATTCAAGTGAAGATAAGGAGATGTTGAAGACATATTATTTCAAATATTGTGCCTTGCCCTATCTTGAGGGAGGATTTTCCCCATGTGGTTTTGCCTCTTTCCTCACTTTTCTGGACATAATAATTGTTAAAGGGTGACCATAGCCTTGTTGTTGGGCCCTATATGCATCCATATTTTTTGTCATACCATCATAAAGTCAGACTTATAGGGGGGTGTTGGAATATATTAAACCCACTCACAACTTAGGATAAAATAATTAATCATTATTTGATTAATTATTCACCCACTAACTTAATTAGTTGGCATCCACTTGCACCTTAAAGTCAATACATGCCATATATATCCTAGGAATGATTTATTTCTGATTCTGGGTTGATCCAGAATTAGTATACAGGACTTTACAGCAGATTCTGCTTTTTCTGTTTTTTCTGTTTTTTCTGCTTTTTCCAGCTTTTCTATAAAAGCTAGTCAACTAGGAAACTGGGAGCTTTTGTTTCCAACCCATCCTCCATTAGTTTTTCTCCATTAGCATGTTATTTCCATCTCCTTGACAACTCACTCATGCTTTTTCCAACTCGTGAGGTCCTTGATAGATTTAGCAAGTGCTTTATCCACCTATGGGGGTTTGCTATATTTTGGTAAGTCGGCATTTTTGAGCTTTATGAGTTGTTTCCATACAATTCGAATTTCCTATGAGGGATGCACTATTTATGTACACTATTATTCATAATTATTCAATGGAAGGATACACACCAATATTCATCTCTTCATTCATGTGATTCAGTCTCTTTTCTTCTCTCTATTTTTCCCGTGTATGCTTGTGAGAATTCTTAGTAGCAAGATCTATTTCCTGTGCTTCTTCTTAGCATCATTGCACATAGCATTGATCTATTATTTCTATAGTTTTATTTTCATTTCTCTTTTGCCTTATGAATAACACCATCCAGCTTCCTTTTTATGACCAAAAATGCCTTGTTATCCTTTTCATACACAATGTCACTACTAAGATCTTTCATCTATAGTCTTACCACTCATTTTGTACAACTCGAGTTGAATGATGTGGGATTCCATAAGGCCCACCTTTCAACAAGTCTTGACCCATCGACCTCAGCACATTATCTGGGATAGATACTAGATTTCATTTCTAGTACCTTGGGGCTTGCATGCCTTAATGGAAAGTTCTCTCACTAACAATCATGGGAATACATCAATGTCCCTTAATCATTGAATCTTGCAAGTGGCTCGACGTCAGCTAATTTATTTGCACTTCGAAAGATGTACTTAGGTACCTTGGCACTCATTGACGTCAATGGTGAGATTGTCTCGCATTGGTTAATGGCATCCATCAATGGTCGATAATCCAATGACTTCTTTTCATGCTCGACATCGACACATTTATTCGCATGACTAGGATTGTACCATCATATTTTGTAGTAGGTGAATACTATATATACATTTCATGACCCTATCAACAGCTTTGCAACAACATACTTCCAACCATATGAGAGTACCACAGTTCCACTTTCAGACTTCAGCTTTTACTTTATACAACCAAGTAGTTCAGATACTTCACTTCATAGTCCATGATCCAAAAGCAATATCAGCCACATTCCTATTGCATACTTCATTAAATTTTCAGGTAAGTGGGGGTATGTTGTTTTCTAATCTTCAACCATGTAATTCCTTAAAATGCTAGAAATGAATGAATTTGGAAAATTCCCTCACCATGTTACATTGCCTTACTCATTTTCATAAATTTAATACATATTCAATTAGGGGGGGGTTATATTCATTACCATTTCATTCTATTTTACACGTGCCATCATCTCATTTACCATTGCCCAACATCTCTTCCAAACTACACTATGTTACAATTTTATATGATTCATAACATGAAGAAAATGCTTTCTAATATACATTAATGGTTTATCATTTCCAATATATGAATACTTTCAAATATTATGTATTGCATCCATAAAACAAGTAAACGAATGAATGGTGTTAACACAGGAACCAACATTTGTCATACTCATGGTTGTCACACAAGAACCAACCATAAGAAAAATTTGTTGATATTCATGTATTTCACATCATGGAATAATTCATTGTTAAAAACATCATCATACAAATCCAAAGTGAAGAATCCCAAAAATTTTATGCACGGTTGCATGAGGACATGCAACAAGTTCAGTTGGGGGTAGATGCTAGGTCACCCAAATGTCACATATCCATCCTATTTTCCTTTCACTATTCCTTGCATTCATCCCTATTCATCACTCTATTCACTATTCCTTATACCATTTTCATGAATAAATATGGGTTTACCTTATTATTTACCAATTAATTTAATTAAAGTATTGTTAGCTGGAATATTTCACCTCCTGCGGACAGTAAGGTTTTCCACTGGTCTGAATGGTTCAGATCCAGAACAAATAGAGGACAGAGGTTGAAGACTCTCCCTAGACGCCATAGATACCTGAAAAGCAATGCTTCGATCGTTACCCTGTGTACCTGCAATAAGCTTCAACACGCAAACAGATCAAGGCAGCCAAAATATAATCTACTGATCTATGTTAATGACTAAGGAATCTAACAACATATATGTGAAATCGAACAACAACAATATATGCGGGACAGAAATCAACTTGCATTAATATAGAAATGTGAAGAAGTTTACAACCAAGCCTTAGTGTTGACATGCATCTCCATGAAACCAAGCATTCTCATCCCCGTAAACTCCGACTCTAGCTCTCTCTATGCTCTACAATGGTATGGACCAAGTGATCAATCCAACAACATAACAATACCTTAAGAGTTCTCCCCCTCAACCATGGCCATAAGCTTGTATTTATAAGGCTTAATGGATAGGGATGGTTGAGAGATAAGTGGGTGAGGTGGCCTCTAAGATCCTAGGATGAGGGATCTCAAGCTCAACTAACCCACAACAGTAGGGATAAGGGAGGACATGAGGGTTATCATCTAGAAGCCTCAAGAAACTTCTATTTTTTCCTTTTTACCCAGGGTACCGCGTTTCTCCTTCAATGACAGAGTGGTTCTGGTAAGAAACACTTATGGACTAAGGGCCATAAGTGGTGGCATCGCTTGTGGATAACAAGGGATAGGCGATGCGAACAAGGTACTGCTTGTGGATAACAAGGGATACACAGTGCTGGGAATTTTCATGAAGGATTGACATTTAGTGGGTTTCCACTCCAAGAGCTAGGATTCAGGGCAAGTAGATATGTCAAATGTCTTATCACATGATGGTGATGGGATTTTGATATAACAAGATGCCCCCCAAAGCATGAGTCTTATAGGGATATGATAAACGAGAGCTTTGAGAGAACAAGTCGTCGCCATGAGATGAAGATGTCGGCTTGATCGGAGCATGTTGTCAAGTAGGCATCTGTAGTACATCAGTATGTTGACTCATAGACACAAGTAACCAAACGCATGGCTGCAGACCAATACAAGGCAGATCCATGAGAGGAATAAACAAGCATGGCTACTAGAATACAGTGTAGATCCATGTGATAGAGGACTCAAACTTGGACATAGCTACCAAACATACAATGTAGATCTATGTCATAAAAATACAAATTTGAGCATAGCCATGACCATACAAATGTGGATCCATGCTATACATACAAAACTCCATCGCAACTTGGGGAAAAGCGATGAGCGCTTTTAAACAACTACCCAGGGTCTTCGTCTCGTCTTCCAGAAAGTACGATTCTATCCATGTGATTACAATGATCTGAAGTCGAACATGATAGAAACCACTCGATTACCGATCAATGATGTGAACCGTTAACAAGTGCGAGGGAGATCACCATTAATGTCAATGATTCCCAAGGTAATCTAGTACAATCTACTAAGTGTGAATAGGTGTCCTAATGTCGAACACCCAGTCGATTCTCTCGATCAAAGGTCAATGATGTGAACCTATGTCGAGAGCGAGAGAATCTGTCATTAAGGCATATAGATCTCAAGGTACTAAATATTATTTCTAAGACTATTTCCTGGATAATGAGCTGATGTCAATGAGAATAGTCTTGTCGAAGGAGGGCCATGATGAGTCCCACATCGACGACACAAAACTCGAAACATAGTTCTAGAATGATGTGGATGTAGTAACCATATGACTGACTCAAAGATACTAACACAAAGACTGTGTAGACTGTGGAGGTAAAACTTCTTCAAATCCCCTTTGAACATCGGGTGGCACGACAAAAAGACTTGGCATCATGACTAGACGGGACAGACACACAATGCAACAGTGGACAATGCATTCTTTTGAAAGACTCAAAGGAGTGACATGACTCATGGAAGTGGATCGTCACAGAGATCAGCTGAATACCCAATTGACTAACATGATTGTGCAGACAAGTGCCATGTTCAAAGGTAACGACAAACAACTGCCATTTTTTGCAAAATGATTCCCTTCCCATTTCCCCCATCATGATCGATGAGTGCCTCTTTTCGGTTTTATGAGTTCAAAGAGTGTAAAAAACACTCGATATAGCATGTCGGAAGACAAGTCCAGACTCATATGTTTTACGAACCTGAGAGAGGAGGGGTTCATTCCCAAAACAGGTCTCATAATGTTTAATTTAACGAGTCCTCTGAAAGAAAACTCGGTATCGTTCATGTTTAGAGAGTCTGAACAAATACGGAAAAAGACTCCAAAGGGGTCCTTTTTTGTATGATTTAGTCTCTAAGGCCCGAAAAAGTATAAAATCATACCTTAGAGAACTCTTCCATTCATAATTGGCTGGAGTGTTCCTTTTTCATAAATAGTCTTATCTGAACCGAAAAAGAGATAACCTACCATCGGACAGATGACCCTTCAAATACTTTAACGAGCATGAAGAAGACAAGATTGCTCGACAATATTTTCGTGTTTGGGGAGCCTAAAAAGAGTTTAAAGAGGACTCCATGAGGTTTCTTTACACAATGTCACTTTTTACGAGCCTGGAAATATTCGGAAACGGACTCGACGATCTTTTCATGTTTAAGGAGTCTGAAAAAAGATGTGAAAAGAAGACTCCATGAGGTTTCTTTACACAATGTTGATTTTTACGAGCCTGGAAAGAAACTTGAAATGGACTCGAACCTTTGATACTAGATTTTAACGAGCGTGACAAAGTGTTGTAATAAACACTCAACGACCTTTTTCATTTTATGAAAGTACGAAAAAGCCGTAAACAAAATTTCAAAGCTTTTTTGCTAGAGTTCCCTATCCTACAATAGCCTCAGAAACAAGTGTTAAATGAATTTAAAACTAGCATTAAGGGATTACAACAGATAATTTTTTCCTAAAAGATGATTTTATATCAAAACTATAGTAAGTCGTACCCAAAAATGCCTATATAAGTTAAGCAAATAGTAAAAAATCAAACCCTTTCACTATTTACCTCTAAGAGAGACACTTGGAGCATTTTCTTAGCCAGATCTTCCGTAGCTGATACCAGGAGTTTCCACCGTCCGTTTTCAGCATTGTCAGTTGCAGGTAATAGCTAATACCTTTATCTTTCATTTCATAGCATTTATTTTGATATTTTCTGGGGTTTTGGGCTCGTATGGAAATCCCTAAAACCCAAAATGTGGGCACCACGGCTACCCCTTGTGGGATAATCTGTACAACCCGAGAACCGCGCCAATAACATAGTGGACAGGTGGTGCCACCGCCTGTCTCCAATAGTGCACAGGCGGTGCCGACCATGGATAAGTTAAACCAATAGCATGGGAAATATAAATTCATTCCTTTGATTTTTAATGATTGGGGAAGACTCTAATGCATGCCATTATTATTTTTGGCAAGTCTAGGTTGCTCAAAACATGGTGATATGGAAAGAAAGAACGCATGACGATGAGGATGCTGCTGCTCTGAGAAATGTGGGTTGTATTGCTGCATTCCGGGACTGTGGGCTCCTGAAGTTATTCCGAACCCCAAGCATGGTATCACACGAGCGGTTACTGGAACATATACTATGGATGTGGAATCCAGAATAGTAGTATTTCAAGGTGGGGGCCCATATCCTTATGGTGGAAGTAGAAGATATCTACTTCTTGATAGGTCTCTCGAGACAGGGTGCCCCCATCTCACTGACAGGTTCCCGTGGCAGGGACATTACTACCAGAGAGCTTATAGATCGACACTGTACACTAGGGACAGGTACATTGGGGAAGAAGATCCCCATCAAAGCAGTGACAGATAGGGCCCTACGGACCGTTTTGCTTACCATGCAGAACGTGGCCGGGAGTCAGGGTGTGCACCAAGCTTCTAGGGCACACATGTTGTACACCATAGAGGCCATGGCACCCACGGTGTTCAACTGGGCGGAAGCAATGCTTCCAATCTTCAAGGATCGGCTAACTAAGTGTCAATAGGGAGAGATGAAGCAGTTCGACTTTGGTTCCATTTTGGCCTGCTTCTTCTTCGAGCGGGTTCCACAGGTGAGACCTCAGGTGGTCTTTCAAAGTCTGAGAGCATGTGACCCCCATATGTTGATGTGGGTCCAGGTCATGGCTCGTACAGGAGCAGGTAGGGGAAGAGTGAAGTTCGGCGATCCATTCTTCAGATGGCTCCGAGATCAGATCCTCATGGTTGAGGATTACGCTTACGCAGGCACGGACTTCACCGGAGATCCTGACCTACCACTCCCACTTGGCGGCGAGTGGGGTGATATCGATAAGAAGCAAGAAACCCTAAAATGGATGAAATGTTTTTATGTTTTTTAAAGTTTTATATTTTTTTATGTTAAGTGACGAGACCTGTAAATTCTCATGCAGATGTTGGAGCAACGCGACCTGGAGGAGTATCTCTGTTGGATAGGCGACCTGGAGCTCGCTTCATACCACAGGGTGATGATATCACTAGGGAGATGGAAAAGAACCTGGAGAGGCTGACCTTGGACATCCCAGATGGTGACATAGATGACCTCCTGATGAGATATCAGAGATCTACAGCAGGAGTACCGGGCCGATTCAGCAGGCTGCTAACGTAGGGTAGCTCGAGCAGTGATTTGCTATCATGAGCACCACTAGTGTATGAGACATGTACTGAAAACTGATAGCTTCAGGATTTTGTATGATGATTTTTCCTGAAATCCTACATGCTTCAGAGGAGGTCTTGGGACCTATTTTTTGTAAAATTTTTCGTATATATATATATATATATATATATATATATATAGAATTTTACACAGTGTTTATATGTTTCAAATGGCAAATGCGTTTTCTATGAGTTTTATGTCTTTCTAAATGTTTATTTACAATGTACCATGTTTGATTTTAACGTCATGAATGGACAATATGCCAATCTAGGATGTAGTTATCCAATGAGTTAGCAACTACATTATGTTCCCTAAGGATATGCCTATAAGTAAGAGTTTCAAATGACCTTTCTAGTAAACGCACTCTCCGGAAGAGGCGGAGGAGTGCCGGGTTCCTAATGGTGTAGACATGATTCAAATGGTGAACCACGAGCTGTGAGTCCATCAAGACTACTAGATCATGAACATCCTATGAGGCAGCTTCAATCAGAAGACCGATGACTGCTTCATACTCGTAGATATTATTAGTAGCGGGACCTATACAAACTGCTCCTGAACTGACCAAATCTTCAGCTAGGGAATAGAGAACCCAAGCAGCCGAGGCAAGATTCAAGGTGTGGTGGCAAGCACCATCAGCGAAGCCATAGAAATCCATCTGCATGACCAAAACATGGTATAAACAGATGTGGACACTAAACTCAAAACCATCTTGAAAATACTAAAAGCACACTGAAAGCCAATCAATATACATATATACAAGATACCATCCAAGCAAGACCTAGGCATAGTACATTTTCAGGTACAACCCATTGTGAGGTTGCCCCAAAGGGATTCCATCATAATCAATGAGCTCGTAATCTCCTTTCTCTAACAACTTACAAATAACGAAAGGTCCGTACCACATGGACTCGAACTTACCCTCCCTAGTTTTTCATATCTTTGATCATAAGTCAAGACTAGGTCACCCTCGTTAAAGACACGAGGTTGGATGGATTTATCATACTACCCCTTGACGCGTTTCTTATGTGCCTCATTGCCAAGGCAGCATCTCTGCGAGTCTCGTCAAGGTTACTCAAGTACAAAAATATTTCTTCCTCTATGGAAGTGTCTAGGAGAAGTTCGACGACAAGTTGTAAAGATGGAATCTGACATTGGATCAGTGAGACAGCTTCAAGTCCATAGACAAGCTGAAATGGCGTGAAAGCAGTGGTTGTTTTCAACGAAGTCGATAAGTCCAAACAGTGGAGAAAAGAACATGGTGCCAGTTGCATTTATGATCTCTGACCATCCGATGAAGCATAGTTTTCAAAACTTTGTTAATGGCCTCTACCTAACCATTAGCTTGTGGATAATACGATGTAGAGTTTTCATGGTGAAAACCTAGCTTGGCACTCATTTCCTCCATCATCTAATTACGGAAATGGGATCCTTGATCAATAACGATGGACTACGGAACTCCAAATCTAGCTATAATATGATTGAACAAGAAGAGAGCGGCAGTCTTACCATCTTCTGCATATGTAGGCATGGCCTCAGCCCATTTTTCGAAATAATCAACGGCTACGATGATGAAACCATGCCCCCCGGCTGAGGTAGGCTTACAATGCATGAATTCAATCCCCCATTTGGTGAATGGGACAATGGAAATGACGGGTTGTAGCGGAGCAGGGTGGGTGCACTTTTTCGGGTAGAAGTGTTGACAAGGTGGGCATTTCTTAACAACCTCATGAAAATCTTTGAAGATAGAAGGCCAGAAATATCCAGCACGAAGGATTTTTTGGGCTGTATCCATCCCAGATAAATGACCACCACGTGCTCCAGAGTGGCAATCATTCAACACATGTTCAGCCTCCTCATGAGTGAGGCATCGCCAAAGAATAGATTCAATCCCACATCTATACAATGTATCATTCAGGACGAGATATTATTCCGCGTGGTGACGGATACGGCGGTGATCATCGCGAGAAAATGCACCTGAAAACATTGTGTTTGGAGATATATAAACAAATATCCATACCAAGGATCAGTAGTGCTTATCAGGAACAGGAATTCATCCAGAAATGAATCACTGGGCTCAGATTCTGTCGAAGCATAGGGAAGATCACACATAAGCTCTGTAAAGATCAAGGATTTCTTTGATGTAGCCTTGGAAAATTCCAAATCAACTCCTGAAGTATGACAATCCAATGGGAGTACTTGCCTCTGAGCACCCGACGAGTCAAGATGTAGTACATCAGGTTCTGGTCTCCCAATACAGTGGTAGTGCAGAGCAGAATGTAATGACGAAACTTTTGTACAGCAATGACCATGGCCAATGCTAACTTTTCCACACGTGAATAATGAGTTTCAGAATCCAGGATATTCTTACTAGCGTAATAAATCACGTGCTCCTGACCGTGGAGATTGTCCTACACTAAGACAATAGCGATGGTAGTAGCGAAGGCAGCAATATACAAGAGAAATTCCTTTGAATAATCAGGGGGGTGTATCACAGGTGAATGAGTCAGAGCATGCTTAAGATTATCAAAGGCACGGTGGGCCTGGTCATCCCAAAAGAATGGTGTGTTCTTCTTAAGGAGACGCATATAACCGTTCGATTTCTCTACGAAATTGCACACGAAACAGCGGAGAAAGTTTTCCTTCCCCAGCAAACTTTGGAGTTCAAGGAGATTA
Source organism: Pseudotsuga menziesii (assembly GCA_001517045.1). Taxonomy (NCBI): domain Eukaryota; kingdom Viridiplantae; phylum Streptophyta; class Pinopsida; order Pinales; family Pinaceae; genus Pseudotsuga; species Pseudotsuga menziesii. Next base: position 417,601 of record LPNX010490231.1, on the reverse strand, counting down.
GTTGGGGCTGGTAGATCGAGAATGGCGGCATTTTTCAAAGGATTGATCCAGATGCAATCTTTGGATACCACAAAGCCTAGCAGATGTCCCGTCTCAATGCAAAAAACACATTTATGCGGATTGAGCCGTATATTATAATGACGACATCTCAGGAATATCTCTCTAAGATGACCAAGGTGGTCCTCCCATCACTATGAATGAGTAGGGAGGTCATCAAGGTATGGTTCAACAATATGTCTAATATCGTGAAACGCATAGGACATCACACGCTGGAACATGGCTCCAGCATTTTTCAAGCCAAATAGTAACTTCTTATATGAGAAGGTTCCCCATAGGCAAATGAATGATGTCTTATGCTGATCGGAGGGCAATATCACAATCTGATTATAGCCAGAGAAGCCATCCATGAATGAAAAGATGACACTTCTAGCACAGTTTTCGATAATCTGATCGATGTGCGGGGTAGGAAAGTTTTCCTTAGGACAAGCTTTATTGAGATCCCTAAAGTCGATACAGACTCTAATGGTGCCCTGCTTTTTTTTGACAGGGACAATGTTCGATACCCATTCCGTCAGGGGTACAAGATAAATAAACCCAGCTTTCAGAAGTTTCTCAATTTTAGCTTTTATAGCTGCGGCCTTCTGAGGATGGACTTGCCTTAGTTTTTTCCTGACAGGTTTGGCCGAGGGATAGGTTTTAATCTCATGGACCACAATGGATGGGTCAATCCCTGACATCTCTTCATAGGACCAGGCAAAAATATCACAGAACTCTTTAAAAAGTTCCTTATAGGCTTTAGATTCATCTACGGAGCAGTTCTACCCAACATGAACATGCTCTATAGTATCAGGCTTGGTTGATATGTCAATCGGGTTCATTTGTGTAATGTTGCAAAGGTTTCCTTCAGAATCTGTATCTTGCAACAATATAGGACTTTGGGGTACGTTGACAATATCAGTAGGAAACAAGGATACAAAATCATGGCTAACTGAACTGGTATTGGGGAGGAACATAGATCTATGATGGTAATCCTCCCAAATGGGCTCATCTGTATTCATGATCTCTATGATGGACTCTGTTAAGTCATGAACTTGTTTCCTTCAGTTTTATATTTTGATTGTCATTTTTATTTCAAGTTTGCTTATTTGCTTAAGTTTTCTCTTTCACTTACTTTAGGAAATTTTTTGGTTTTAAATGAAATTTTGTTTTTTGCTTTAGATTTTCATTATGGTTTGTTTCCTTAGGTTCTTAGGGGTTTTATAGGACATTATATGGATTAATTAGTTCACAAACAACACTATGATCATAGTTTATCATTTAAACCTCATTCAAATTGGAAATAATGACTAAAAAGCGCCAAAATTGATTTTAAATTATTCTTGTAGCACAACAGCCAAAAGTTTACACAGCGGCGCCACAAGAATATCGCGGCCGCCAAAATCGCCGATTTTTAAGCAAATTTCTCCCACGATTTTGGTTTTTAAATGACTAATCACATGCTTAAATGGTTTTGATACATGTTTCTTCAGTAATGATCATGCAAACAGGTGCGTTTTACAGCATGAAGGAGATCGTGGCAAATCATTAGTTAGAGTTGGGCGAATTGTGACAGGTAGACAAACGAGCCTAGATTGAGGTGAAAGAGGTGCTCCATACATGCATTACGAAACTGGAGACTAAGTGGAGCGAGGACATTTGCTTAGAATCCGGAAGTCATATTTACAAAGAAGATTAAGGGCTTTCACAGTTACAGAGAAGATTTAGGGCTTTCTTGTTGCGCCAGCTGGAAGCAAATTTGACACCCGAAGACACTTGTATAGTTAAGTTTGACAATCAGACAGCTTGAGGATTGATTTTAAACATCTACAGCAAGACAGCAATAAGTTATTCCGCGTTAACCTGATAGTGGCAGCTAAAATTGGGGGTTTCTTCTTTAAAGCTTGTTATGATAAAATTGATTGAGGAAAGCTGTAATTATGTTGTTAACAAACTCCCTACGATCAAATATCAATATAAAAGGGTTTGGAATGCTTTGGCAAGTGATAAGTTGAAAAATAGCAGTTTCATTGAACAATTACCCTGTCAAGATCTGAAAATGTGGTAAGGTGAAGCTCTGTTCAGTTTGTGGCGACCAGGGTTTCACAAATCTACTGGTTACTTGTAACCAATGCACTAAGTGAGCTGAGCATGTCAAGTACATGCAGACCTTGTCTGAATAGGTGCTAGAAGCTGACTTGTTTGTGCTGAATGTAATTTAAAACAGAAAGTTAGCAGATATCAGATTGCCCTCATATCTTTCCATCCACTAGTTAAACATTCACAAGTTGATTTAAGAAGCAGGCATTTGAGAGCTCTAATGCAAAGTCCTTTTTTTTTGCAAATAGATAGCTCATAAGTGGCATTAAAAGAAGCTAAGTGTACTATTTGAGTAGAGCCATAACACATAGATGTTTTCATACATTCTAGAGATGGTCTGGCATCGAAATAAATAGCTTGGATGATAGTTAATTTCAGCAGCAGTTTTATTGAAGAGTTTGTGGCACTCTGTTGACCTAAATTACTCAATCCTGATGTAAAGCTTGTCCTGCATTGAAAACAAAAACAAACTGTTAAAAAATCAAGAGAAAATAGTCAAGGATAATCGAAGAAAGATAACTATCAAAACCCTAGAAGCTTGAGGAGAAAAAAGGAGTTGTTAGGTCATTTAGAGGGCTTTAAAATTACACAGGTTTCAGTCATTGAAAGCAAATGGGAAAAAGTGGCAAAACAAATAGGGTTGAGCCCACTGAGTTGGAATGGATTGACCAATTTCCTGGTTGTGCGGAGCTTTTTCAAAATGCTGGTTGGTTGGATTTTTTAAAGAAGATAGCTATAACACTAAGGTCTCTTATAAATTTGCCCAATGCTATAACCAGGACATGGTAGTATTTGATACTTTAAAGTTTAAGTTAACTGTGGAGCTAGTTGCTGAAGCTACAGGAGTCAGAAATGAAGGTGAAATGTGGTTCAAAAAGCTGTCTTTCACCTTTAATTCCCAAAGGTACCTTTTACCTGGCATTCCTCCAAATTGGAGCAAAGGAATACTAATCCATAATTTCAGAGATGAGTGAGTGGAGCCCATTAAAGTCCTACAAAGCTATATCACCTGTGAAGGGAGATATGCCTATGTCTTAAAATATCATTTTAGGTTCTTACAGCATCTGGTTGGTGAATCCCAAAAGAGTCTTTCTTTCTTTTTGTTTAAAAGTTTGCAAAATATGTCAAGCAGGGTTAAGGGGCATTAGGATCACACTACACAATCTATTTTCCATCATGATTTGATCAAATTGATTATCACTACTGCTCTACAAAAAGAAGGGAAGACATGGGATTATTTTCTTTTCTGGTCTGATTTTCAAGTTAAACAGGAAGAGCAGCAAACCAAAAAATAGGTAGACAAAGGGAAAACCCTACTTAGGAAACTAGGTCAGAAGGCCAAGTCTGAAGATAAAAAGGAAGTTAAGCTTGAAGAAGAGACAAAGCCTTCAAAGGAAGACTATGAACATCAGCAGCCTTCAGCTGATAGTAAGGGAAAAGGTTCATTGTTTCTAAAAGAAGAAGATCAGCCTGTGCAAGATAGGGCAACAACAGAAACTTTAAAGGAGGAGAAAATTGTTGTCACAGAGAAGATTGCTATAAAGGAAGAAAACATTCAGGTCCAGCAAAGAAGCCCTATCACTATTCTATCAGAGGATGAAGGATATATGTTAGAAGAAGATGAATCCATTGTCAAAACTGAAACTAGGGTTGGTTCATGCAAGAAATTATCCAGTTTAGAAAATAAGACAATCAGACCTAAGAAAAAGAAGATCGGGGTTAAAGTTATGGAGTTAGCCACAGTTAGACATCAAGAAAAAACTTTGAAGATGGTGAAAGAACTTGCTTCAGAATGGAGACCAAAAACCAGACCTAAAAACAAACTAAGGCTGAATATGAAAAAGCTATTGAACCCTAGGTTAAATTCAAAAGAAATAATTGTGCTTGATGATGATTCTTCAGATGAAAAGCCATTGAAGACAGAAAAACAATCTAGTCTCACCGAGACTAAACTCTCCGCTGTATTTTTGGAATTAAGGGGTGAAATGATAAAAGAACCACAGAAAAAGGAAACTGAAGTTTCTTATTCTGAGGACCAGCACTTGATGGATGAATCTACACCTGCTGAAGCAGTGAGTCAGGAAAACCCTATTGTTCATGGTGTGTCTTCAAGGCTGCTACAGGAGGATGAATACATTTTCAGAAGGCTAGATATCCCATGGTTTCCCAGTGAGATGCAGGATACCACAACAGGGAAGGCTTTTGACTCAGAAAGGGAGAACCTGCAGAGAACCATCAAACAATACAAGCATCAAATGGATTACATGCAGGAAGTGAATGATGGTATGATCCTAGCAAATAGAAGACTTAGGGAGGATTTACAAGAAGTAAATGAGCATTATCAAGAGCTTACTACTGTGTCCAAGGAGGCCCTGAAGAGGAAGAGAAGCACAGATTTACAATGTGCTGAATTGAAGCAGATTGTCAAAGGCTTACAGCAGCAGAATGAAGAACTTACAAGAAGGTTAGCAGATATGGAAGCTGAGCAGAAGAGAGCCAGGAAGAAGGCCCAAGATTTGGATGGAATAGCCTTACTAGCTGAAGCTGCTAAAGACCTTTGAGTTTGTTAGTTAGTCAGTTACTTATTATGTCTTTTAGAGCAATATTTTAGTTAGTCAGTCTTTTGTTAAGTTTTTGGAAGAAATACTTTATTTTGTAAATTGTAATATGACAATTATCCCATCGATGACTTGGCTGAAGACAGTTAGGGTTTAGACCCTAACTGATTTTTTTTTGAGAAACAGTATTTAGGTAGATGAGACAGAGAGAAAAGGGTTCTACTTTTTGGCTGGCTTAAGGAGGTATGTGACTTGTTTATGAGCTAAGTACATAACTCTCATCTGTATTTGTTGAGCAGAATTATGAAATATATGATCTATATTGCCCTTCAAACTGTGTTTTAGCTTCATCTTTGGCTTGTTTAGCTACTTGACTGGTATATTCATTATTGGTTTATGGTTTCTTTGCTTGTAATGCTTGTCAGTTAGGAATGAACTTTAAGATTATATTCTGATTGGTACATGGTGATTATATTATGCATCTCTATTCTTATTTATTTATGATTTAGTTCCTGCTTGGCTTATGAATGTATTCCCTTCAGTCACCAAACATTATAACCAGAAAAAACCTTTCAAAAAACTCTAAACCCTAGTTTTACTTGATTGAATTTTTGAGATTGTGTTGGCTTGTTTCTTTATAGCCTTGGAAACAATTTCTGGCACAAACAGACTCATCGGAAGGAAAAGTCTCAGATAGATAATCTAGAGTAGGGAGAGAATGTTCTAACCAGTACGGTAAATGGTCAGGATCCGAAGCCACTAGATGAAGGTCATCAGTGTGATCATCGAAAAAGGTTGGAATGGTGTCATACATAGCTTCGTGTGGACTCAACAAGGTGGACTCAACAACATGTTTACCCTTAGGCTCACAATCAAATGAGGTGATCATATGGACTGACACGGAATCCATGCTAAGAGGAGTGGATGGAAAAACTCCCATGAGGGATGAATCCTTCAACACACCTACCCCAATCGACTGGTAAGGAGGAGGGGACTGGCCTAACATGGGGATGTTATTAGCCATGGAGATAGTAACATCCATCGTAAATAAATCAAGCTAGTCAATAATAACGATTCTCCCCAGATGTGGAAATTGGACGGTTCGGAATACTGTTGAAGCAATAGCAGTCATAGCATGGAACCAATTTCTTCCTAGAAGGAGATTGTAATCTAAAGGGGAATCTACCACTTCTACTTGAATGGAAATGGTTTTTCCCCCCAGCTCGACCTCTAGGGATGATATGAGACCATGGGGTTGGAAAACCCGTCCGTCAAAGGCCTTGAGTGTCGCAGGTGATGTGACAAGCTTGGGAGAGCCAAGGGCTTTCCAACAAGACAAACACAAAACGGAGTTCGAAGCTCCTTCATATAGTATCGTTTGAAAAACTTTATTTCCAACTACTTTCGTAATGACTTGAAAAACAAGTTTATGTGGTAACCTAGACTTATAGTTCTCAACATTGAAATGAATCAAGTTGGTGTTATCCGGGTCTAAAGCTCCTAATGCTGTTAACAGGTTTTTGTGCTGTGTAGGGCAACTTTGGAGCACTTATAGGGTAGACATTGCACAAGGTGCTTAAGCGAGATCTTCAACCACATTATAAAATTGAGTAGCTTGGGCATTAGGGTTAAATACTGCCTTCTGAAGAGTACTCTTAGGTGGGCGCAAAATCATGTCGAGAGTGGGCTTCTCGATAGATAAGGGGACAGTAGACGAGGACTCATGAGAACTAGTAGAAGGAATTTTCTCCGAAGACAGATGATTTTCGTTCTTATCCACGGTTTTGTCATAATTCTGACTTCGATTTGGCAGATGGATGGTATCTGAGGACATCATACGAATTTCCTCTGACGAACTAGAGTGACCCTGATTAGACATGTGGTCTATCAGTTGTTGTTGAGAGGGAAAAGGATCCATAAGTACTGCAGGTGTGGGATTAGACTTCAAAAACTGGGAGATTTCGTCCCGACGAGGACACTCCTTTGAAAAATGGTCACCACCGCAGAGCAGACAGGGATAATTTTATTTTCTTTTCCCCTTGTCGTTATCACCGTTGGTTGGTCTTGGAGTCTCCGGTTGGTTTCCAGGTTTTTTATTTCAATTTTTACCTTTCTTTTTATTATTACCTAAGCCTTGAGTACTTTGAAAGGAATTGATCTCGGTAGAAACCTTGGGAGTCGAAGGAGTAGGGGTGGCAGTTTGGGTTTGCTTGGCAGATTTCACTGCCGATGGGGACTGGATTGAACCAACAATCCTATCAACAGGTACTTCTACTGGTGGCTTGGTAGGATCAGTGCTGCGGTGAGGAGATTGAGGAATCAAGTCATAAAGGGTTCCAGACTAGGAATAGACCAAGTCTAGGTACTGAGCCCGAATAATAGCTTGCTCTTCGATAAGGGCACCGCCCATAGCCACATCTCAGGCAATAGGAGGCAACAAGGATTTAGTGAACCAATCAGCTAGTAACTGATCTGGAATAGGGGCCTTAATAAGCCTTCTCCGCCTTCTCCACTCATGAATATGATCGAAAATGTGGGTGGAGGTGTTGTGTCGCAGAGAGGTTAAAATATCAGTACCCATTTCATAAGGAATAGGGAGCTAAAAGTGTGTGAGAAACACGGTTGCCAATGAGCCAAAATCCACAAACAAATGTTGTGGGAGTTCAATGTACCACTTCACAGCTGTACCGATCAAAGTTCACTGAAAGATTCATAACCAAACGGAATCATCCATGAGGGAGTTTGAAGAGCACCACAAATGGAATGTCATCACATGGTTCTTCGGATCGTCTCCCTACTTCCCATCGAATTTCGGGATATCCAATGGTAACTTTATCGGAATGGGTGGCCACGAGGGATTGTGTTGAATGGGGTCATTAATCAACTTGGACAAATCAGGTAAGTCCAAAGTTTCTAGGAAAGGTAACTATCGGTTGGGCTACACATATTGGTAATATTGATATGGCATATAATTACCAGTAGGACCATAAGTGGATTGATAAACAGGTTGTTGTGATGAAGAACTACCGGAAGATCCGCCCGCAGGGGGTTGATTTCTAGGATCAAGACCGCCAGGCCTCTGAGAGGAGGACTTCCAGGGCCACTGAGACCACCAGGACCACCGATACCACTAGGACGACCAGGACCACCAGGAGGCAGACCACCAAACCCTCCAGGGCCACCAAGGGGAGGTAAACCTCCAGAGCCATTGGAACCACTAGGAGGAGGGCCAGAAGGAGGAAAGCCACCAGGTCCCCTAGGACCACTAGGGCCACTAGGACCATAAGGAGAAAAGTTGTCATATCCTATGGGACCATTAGGCCCCCTAGGGGGAGGACCTCCATAAGGCGGTTCTCCACTACCTCCCACAGTATCCCCCCCATAGCTGGCATGTAAGACCAATTGGGTTGCCCCCATGGCGTAAAAGCATTACTAGGGTATGGAATTCCTGTAGGATTGGGTGGATGATTAATATTACCTACAGGTATTTGATAACCATAACCTCTAGAAGATTGAATAGTTACAGGTTGTGCCCAGGAGGGTTGACCTGAACTGGATGGGGGATTAACCACAGTAGTATGGGTGGGAGGGACATAAACTGTAGATATTTCTATGTTAGAGGCCTATCCTTGACTAGGGACAATTCCGATGTCAAATAATGTAGGTCGTGTCGGGGGTTGTCGCTCGGCACTAGAAGGTATAGACGAAACAGGGATTGAAGATTGAATCTCAGGTGCAGAAGACCTAGGAAGATTAGGCACAAACATAACCTGAGAGGTGGTAGGGGTGGTATCTTGACCTGGGTTGTGGGGTGTCAATGGATGATCTATAATCGGTTCAATGGGTCTCATAGAATTGGCAAGTGAACGATATCCCCTAGGAACATATGTGGACCGTAATACTGTTGGGCCTAAAAGGTCATCTATCTGCCTATCAATCTCCTTTGCATGGAGGATGGCAGCATTGTATTGTCTATGTTCTTCTTCGTCTTCGGGAGAGTTTACACAGGTGCCAAATGAGGCAATGGCCTGACCTATAGGGGTGTCCCAAAATGGAGCATTGGGACCAAAATCCGGATGAGTACTATCATTAACATGTCCTTCCATGGGAGAATGGAATGAGGAATCTCCCTAAGAAGGCTGTTGGACCAAGGGAGGGGAGTGTGAAGAATATGGTACTCCACTTTTCGCAACCACGTTATCTCCGACTTGGGAGGTGGTAGAAGCTCCTTGGTCGATAGCTTCGATAGGATTTTCTCCTGAACCAAGAATAAAATCAGGTGGCAAGCCCTGTACTCTTCTGGACTGTCTTAACTCAGCCATTTTGTACAGTTCCTAACTAACCTAGGGTCTGAAAATCTAGAAAACACACCAAAAAATTTCCCTACACATGCTATAGGTCAAAACAAGCAGACTTAAAATGATAGGAGGAGTTCAAAAATTCAGGTCTCTCACTAGGATTGTCAAGAAGTTGCCACTCGCGATATACCTCGAGGGTACATGCGTAGTAATCTCCCCGATTGTTGTTTTCAGTGTATGGCTCCAAACAAGATGGCCAAAGGGATTTTCTTAGATGGATAAGGTACCCTAGTGGGGTCTCCCGATATACTCAAGGTACGTGGGAGCTCGAATCGGTAGTAGTCTTGTCTAATGCATAATCGTACACAAGGGGCCTTCCGATATACAATCGAGTACCTGAACTACCTTTCTATATACCTCAAGGGTACGTGAAAGGCCATTCGATATACCGACGATATGTGGAAGAACCACGCGAGTCCCGGGATGTAATGCTGACAAATAACGACAAATCCTATGCTTAATGACGCCCGAACATGTCTCTAACCTATCACTCAAGTTGCTACGTAAATTTTAGCCTATAACTACCATTAATTTTAACTTGTATGGTTAGGTGAATGCATGATGTTTTGACAAAAAAGTAAAACGATGTAGTATGCTAGTGCAAAATATTTTCACTTTACCGTTCAGTATGCCTACTTACGGGAGGGAAAGAGAGTATTTTCCTTTTGTTTCAAAACCAAAAATACTTCCAAACAACAGTCATGAACATCAAATCAAAGACAAGCAATATTTTTCCAAACTGATTTCTTGTTTTTGAAAGCAAATGAGAAGGGGAAGAATCTCTTTTCGTAAAAGAAAAACAAGAAGCACACCTATATGCAAATGCACTCTATTTTTTCAATTTTCTCAAAACATAAGCAAATCTAACTTAAAACTACCATATTTTTTATTTTGATCGAGATAGTTCTAAATGCATAAGAGACGAAAGAATATGAAGGTCCTGAAAGCTTGTAAATCCAATTAGGAATTCAATGTCCAACGCTCAATGATGATATCCTAGTCTCAGTCAAACATTTTCTTTTTTAAAGGAAGGAAAAAGAAGTTTACTATGCAAATAAGAAATGAAACCTAGAAGCTAATCTAGTGTTCTTCTTTTAGGCTATGTGGCAGAAATGAAAAGATATTTTAATAACACCCTAAGCTTTTTAGAAAACAAGGAAACTCTTCGTAAACACAACCAACAAGCATAGAAGCGGATGAACAATCAAAAGACCTAATCAAACTTTTGAATTTCCACTCAAATCAATCTTAAACCATAAAATCTCAAACCACAAGCATCATATTCTGTAACACAAGTCTGATAAGCAGAACTGAAAGCAACAGAACTCAAATTTTTACAAAAAACAAAAGTGAGGAAAAAGGGTCTTGGAATGATGCCTACCTGGCACCATGCTTCTCTGGTGTTGACAGGGCAGTTCTATCCCAACACCACTTCTCGCCAACAGGATACAGGTGGTGGCACTGTTAACACCCAAAAATGGTTAACTACCTCATCTACCCCACTACATGGCTCATTTGTCCATTTGCCTACCATATTTCCCTGAAAATCCCACTAAAAGCCTCCAAAAGGCCTAAAATGCCTCCAAAAGGCCATAAAACCATCTAAAATGCCTCCAAAAGGCCAAAAAACCCCTTTTTCCTCCAAAAATATCCAAAATTCCTCTAAAAATAGCAAAAATCCCCAAAAAAGAAGAAAAAATATAAAATAATGAGGAAAAGGAGGAAAAAACCCTAAACAAGCTGCCCTAAACCATATGGTTTCCAAAACCATGGGCCAGCACTCCACCACTAAAAAACTATAAATAAGTGGTGGAGACCCCTCATTTCACATCCATTGTCATAAGTATCCTGCCTCTGCCGAAATTATTCTCGAAACCCTAGCTTACCATCAAGCTACTTTCACCATTGAGAACTCTTTTTGGCCCATTTCCACCACCGGAGAAGGAAAAGAAGCAGCTTGGAGCTCGAAGCCACCGACATCGGACCAGTGCAACGGACTCCATCAACCTCCTCATTGGAGGTAATATCAATAAAAAACCATTATTCCTTTCTTTACTGTTCCTGTTTCATGTTATTTACTCTTTTACTGCTTTAGCTTCGAGAACGTAGTTAGATTAATCTTTATTTCAGTTTATCTTTATTTTATACATCATTGAACTGCTACTAAGGATTCCAGATTCCTTAGTAGGTGCTCATCAGCACAAGCTAGGGTGAAAACCCTAGCTACAGTTTTGGCAACTCCGCTGTCTTTTTTAAGTTTATTTTTCCGTACTGTACTTTCGGCTGTCGTTTTCGGCCGCCGAAAACCGCGCTTTTTTCTTCCGCAGTCGCGGCCCGACCGCACATTTCAGGCCCTAACCTGCGACCAGCCCGCCGCTGTCAGCCATTTTCATGCGTCCTGGACGCGTTTTTGAACTTTCCCAGTTGCGCCCCGACCGCGTTTTTTCAGCCCACAGTCGCGATCCGACCGCGCCTGTTCATTACACAGGCGCGCTCCGACCGCCGCTGTCAACCAAAAACCCGCGACCGAGACCGCGCCTGTTTCCTTTAAACCCGCGATCTGCGCGCGACTGTTGCCTTCAAAACCGCGGCCCGACCGCGCGAGACCGCCCCATACCCGCGGTCCGCGAACTGTTTTTTGCACTTGTTTCTGCACCGAAACCCAGCCACTTTTCCTCCCTTTTTCTTGCACTTGCACAGCCACCTGTCCCACTTGCAGCCGTACAGCCATTTCTGTCCCTTGTTTACAGCATTGTTTAGAAAAATTTTAGCATTCTTGATTTCAAAAAAAAAAAAGGA
>LPNX010490231.1:366402-398639 GCA_001517045.1 Pseudotsuga menziesii | reverse complement strand
TCAGTTTATCTTTATTTTATACATCATTGAACTGCTACTAAGGATTCCAGATTCCTTAGTAGGTGCTCATCAGCACAAGCTAGGGTGAAAACCCTAGCTACAGGCACCACGTAGTTCTCACTCTGTTCAGGCGATGGCACCGCTCCTCGTACACATCGTAGGCGTGGTTCACTGTAGATGACCAAAACACAAAGAGAACGAAGGATCCAGCCAGAAAAATACTAGATCAAGGTAAACACTGCTAAATTGAGGATGGAAATAGAGCATAAAAGATTGAAATGACTCAGATCTGAACAGATCTGGACATTTCAAACCCAAATGGACTAAGTCAGAAAGTAGATCTTACTGAAGAGAGTTGAAGAAGGAGCCTGGATTCAGACAAGAGTTGTAGACTGGGGAAGATCAGAACAACTGATACACAATTCTATTCCCCAGCGAAGTCACCAAATTTGTTAGCTGGAATATTTCACCTCCTGCGGAAAGTATGGTGTTCCACTGGTCTGAATGGTTCAGATCCAGAACAAATAGAGGACAGAGGTTGAAGACTCTCCATAGACATCGTAGATACCTGGAATGCAATGCTTCGATCGTTACAATGTGTACCTGCAATAAGCTTCAACACGCAAACAGATCAAGGCAGCCAGAATATAATCTACTGATCTATGTTGGTGACTAAGGAATCTAACAACATATATGTGAAATTGAACAACAACAATATATGTGGGACATAAATCAACTTGCATTAATATAGAAATATGAAGAAGTTTACAACCAAGCCTTAGTGTTGACATGCATCTCCATGAAACCAAGCATTCTCATCCCCGTAAACTCCGACTCTAGCTCTCTCTAAGCTCTACAATGGTATGGACCAAGTGATCAATCCAACAGCATAACAATACCTTAAGAGTTCTCCCCCTCAACCATGGCCATAAGCTTGTATTTATAAGGCTTAATGGATAGGGATGGTTGAGAGATAAGTGGGTGAGGTGGCCTCTAAGAACCTAGGATGAGGGATCTTGAGCTCAACTAACCCACAATAGTAGGGATAAGGGAGGACATGAGGCTTATCATCTAGAAGCCTCGAGAAACTTCTCTTTTTCCCTTTTTACCCATGGTACCGCGTTTCTCCTTCAATGACAGAGCGGTTCTGGTAAGAAATGCTTATGGACTAAGGGCCATAAGCGGTGGCACCGCTTGTGGATAACAAGGGATAGACGGTGCGAACAAGGTACCGCTTGTGGATAACAAGGGATATGTGGTGCTGGGAATTTTCATCAAGGATTGACATTTAGTGGGTTTCCACTCCAAGAGCTGGGATTCAGGGCAAGTAGGTATGTCAAATGTCTTATCACATGATGGTGACAGGATTTTGGTATAACAAGTATTTTAAGAGAATTTATGATTAAATATTAGAAAATTAACATATTTTCATTTATATCTCAAAGTTGTGTGAGTTTTGTAATGTGTAGTAACATTTGAATATTTTCAACAAAAGGATTATTCAAAAGTTTTTCAAATATTTCCTCCACCATTTGAAAATTTGAAGGAGACAATTATTCAAGTTTATTCCAAGGAGAGAATCGTGGAATTATGGATAGAATATCTCATCCAATGTTTGTGAGAGGATTTGTGAAGATTTGAAGGGATAAATATTTTATAATTATAGAAAATAGGTTGAGAGAAAAGTGGATCTACATTTACCCTCTTTTCAAACCAAATCACATATGAATAAGAGTGATCTCTCTTCAGTTGGAGTAGTAGAGGCCACTTTAGTGGTGTGGAAGTAGAGAAATCATTTATGAAAAGTCTTTTTGAGAGTTAGTCATGGATTTGATCATTTTGTAATAGGTTTGATGTTTTAGAGAAAATATTTTGATTTCTCCATAATAGATTTGTTATTTTGAGTTGTTAATATAGATTTCATATGAGCTCACATCTATTTATCGTTTGTCATTTGTTACTTATACTTTGTCACATGTGTTTTGTTACATATTATTTTTTTCTTGTTTAATTTCATGCTTTCTTTACCAAGTTTAATTTATGCAATTTCATGCTTTCCTAGATTAGATTTCTTATCATACAATTTCCTACTTTCGTAAACTAGATTCAATTCCAATTCTGTGTTTCATTAATAAGCATTAGATTAGTTTCCTTTCACACAATTTCACTCTTTCCAAGATTTAAATTCCATCTCAGTCATGTGTGTTTTCTTTTTGAATATTAGATTAAGTTAATGTTACTATGACCTTGCATATATTTTGCCTGTACCTGACAAGATTACACTCTCCTCGGGTTGATAATTTGAATCATTGGATAATTGTTTAATTGTTTAATATTTTTCACCAACACAAAGGAGGTTTCTTGTCAAGTTGTTCTTGTTCCTATTGTAGACCCTAGTCCTTCCTCTTTGCGTAAGGAGGAGGAGGATCTCTTTGCACTGCCTGCTTGGGCAGATGCATCATGATTCATCACACTCACATGATTTCCTTGATGATGTTTTTTCCTTCAAACAAAGCGATTCTCGAGGCCATGAATGGTGTTGAATGGCCTTGAGAGGAGTTGCACCATTGTTCTTACTTCCTCCGAGAGTTTGCACGGATCAAGCATGATGACTCTAGGATGACCCTTAACGAGAATGTTGGTTATCTCGTGGTCCCATTAGACACTCATGGTGTATATGTTGAAAGGAACCTGGAAAATCTATCACCTACAATTCCCATCAACATTTCTAGGATTCCTGGCAAGATTGAAAATGTTTACATTGGTGCATATTGTTCTCCCGATGAAATTAAGGCATACACCGATATTTTTAAATAATTTCATGATGTTTTCACTTGGTCCTATGACGAGATGTCGAGAATAGATCCTCGTATTATTGAACATGAAATTAAAATGTATCCTAATGCTAAACCTTCGACAACTTTTACGCGCGATGAACCCTTGTAAGGCGCCCACCATTAAGACTGATATAGAAAAGTTACTTAGAGAGGGATTTATCTATCTAGTTCCCTTGAATAAATGGGTATCCAATCTCGTTCAGGTGGATAAGAAGTAGGGAACCATCCATGTGTGCACAGACTTAAGACATCTGAATAAAACTTGTTCAAAAAATAATTTCCCCACACCATTCATAGACCAAATTTTGGATGAGTGTGCTAGGAGCAAGGTATTCTCATTTATGGACACTTTTTCAGGGAATAATCAAATCCAAATTAAACCTGAGGACCAACAATGGACTGCTTTCATTTGTCCTTGGGTACGTTTGCATACCGAAAGATGCCTTTTGGCCTTACAAACGTTAGAGCTACCTTTCAACGGGCTATGACCTTCGCTTTCCACGACCTTAAGCGTATCATCGAAGTTTATTTGGATGATTTAGCTGCTCACTCTCATATAAGAGTGGATCATCCAAATCAGTTGTGCTTGACTTTTGAAAGATGTCGTCGTTATCAAATCCTGTTAAACCCTCAAAAGTGCATCTTTTGTGTGAAATTGGGTCATTTATTTGGGTTTATCGTATCCAAGGAGGGAATTAGGGTCGATCCTTTGAAGGTTGATGCAATACTTCAATTGTCTCCCCCACACACGATTAGACATATTCAAAGTCTCCAAGGGATGGCTAACTTCTTATGGAGATTTGTCGTTAATTTCGCCAATTTGACCAAGGGTTTTATGCGCCTTTTGAAGAAGGATACTTTGTTCATATGGGATGAGCGAGCCTAGGAGTCCTTCGATGCACTTAAGAAAGACTTGGCATTGACCCCCCTGCTTAGTCCACCATACTATAGCCTTGATTTCCTCTTATGCGTGGTCGTGTCTCAAGAGACGATTGGGATCGTTCTGGTTCAAGAGGACGACAAGCACCAGGAGCACGTTATCTACTATCTTAGTTGGAATAGCATTGATGCAAAAATTTGATATAGTCACATCGAGAATCTAACCTTAGAGACTATTCATGTAGTACAACGATTGAGACATTACATATTGCTTCTCTAGACTATGGTTGTATATCATATCAATCCATTTCAGTTTGTCTTGACTAGACGAATTATAGGGGGGAAGTACAATAAATGGATTGTTATTTTGCAAGAATTCGATCTCGAGTTTTTTTCGGCAAAGTCGAAGAAGTTGTTAGTTTTTGTGAAGCTCATGTATGATCTCCCTAGTTTGGATGAAGACGAGGTTCATGAAGATTCCTTTGTGGATGAGCATAAATTCCTTATTTCGACCGCATACCCTTGGTATGGTGATATCATCATCTATATTCAAACTTTGAAGGTTCCTCCTCACCTCTCGTGGGATGAACGTCGATGTTTACGACATAATGTTAAGAACTACATTATTATCAGTGACACATTGTATCGTCGAGGGGTGGATTCCATCTTGCGTCGGTGTTTGACCCATGATTAGGCTAAGACTATGTTGAATGATTTCCACAGTGGGGCATGTGGTGGTCATTTATCTGGGCTTGCTACAACTCAAAAGATACTTAGAGCGGGTTATTACTAGACGTCGATCTTCAAATATTGTGTTAATGCGGTCAAGCAGTGCCACCCTTTCCAGGTGTTTGCATTAAATGTGTGCTCTCATCCCACCCCATTACATCCTATTATCATTGTCGATCCCTTCACCAAGTGGGGAGTGGATGTTATGGAGTGCAAACCAACTTCGGCTGGGGGGAACCATCATATTATAGTGGTCATGGACTTTTTCACGAAATGGGAAGAGGTTATTCCTGCAATTAAATCTGACGGTGAGATGGATGAGTTAGCTTCGAAACTGGGTATAATCAAGAATACTCTTCTTCTTATTACCCTCAAGCGAATGGACATGTTGGAGCAGTAAATAAATCCATTAAGACCATTCTACAAAGAACCGTTACACAAAGAAAAACTAATTGGCACATTATGCTTTACCCTGTTTTGTGTGCTTACTGAATCGCAGTTAAGACTACCACCGGGTTTTCTCCATATCAAATAGTACACTTGGTGGATTCAGTTTTACCGATTGAATGTGAAATTCCCTCATTGAAACTAGCCATAGAGATTTTACCAGAAACTTCGGAATTAGAAGAGCATTTGGTCCACTTAGAGCACTTTGATGAGCAGCATCGAGATGTCATAGTGGCTCTAGAGAATAATAAGTGTTGCATTAAGGCTTAGTATGATAAGTCTATTCATCCCCATATATTTAATGAAGTTGGCTTGGTCCTCTTGTATGACCAAGCTAGCGAACCGTTAGGGGTGGGTAAGTTCAACCCCATGTGGCATGGACCTTACGTGGTGAAATGGGTATTAGAGAAAGGTGCCTATGAGCTAGAATATTATGAAAGGACTACCTTGGTGGAACCTAGAAATGGGCTCTATCTCAAAAAATACTATTCCTAACTCTCAGCCAAGGCAGATATCTTCAATATTATTGTACAGTTTGCATTGATTTCTTTTGTGTCCCCTTGTAGTGTTATCGGTTTGTTGACATGATTCCTCTCTTTATGGCATATGTTGATGGAGTCTTCGGTATACCTAGGATTCGTAGATGGTGCCAGCCACCATACCCAGAACTTAGCTTCAGGTGCTTGGATCATATATGCACCTGTGTGTCATGTGGTGTCTTCAAGAGGTGTGTCTATGGGCATCATCAAACAATGTTGTTGAATATAGCGTTGTGATTGAATTACTACGTGATGCCATTTTCAATGGAATTCGATCTCTTGAGGTACGCCTTGACTCACAGCTAGTTGTATCATAGTTAAATGGTTTGTACTGTATCATGGATCCTACTTTATTACGAAGGTTCTTGCGGGTAAGGTTGGTAGAACGACAATTTGACTGCATAACACACATTCATATACCTAGGCTTTATAATCATGTTGCCGATTCATATGCAAACTACGTTCTTGATTGGAAATTGTCACATCAATAATGAATCATACACATTCCATTCACATTTAAACACACATGTAAATACATCAAGCCAGTGACTATAAATTTTTTTATTTTCGAATATAGTTCAGAATGGTGTCACGGTACAAAATATCATGGTACAAAATTGGGGCTTTAAGCCACCAAAAAAATATACGGTCGATACAAAAAATATAACTAAGCATCTATGCCTGTGGTCCAGGGTGATGATCATGAAATTAAGCAACTACATTGGCCAACCGCCGAAATAGTCTAACTCACTGGTAGGGTACTCCTACTAGGTGTCATTACATAACCTTGGGCAAGTCCTCAACTTGCACCATGGGTACCCTATGTATCAACCTGGAGAAGTTGTTGTGTATGTTCTGGAGCGTCCGCTCTGCATCTACACTAATCATCTCATTCTCTTGTCCCTTCCTACGATATTAGGGGAAGCCATTTGGTCGTCTCGTACTTACAGATGCATACACATGATTAATGTTAGTACATATTGCTAAAAACTTTTTTTTTATTTCCTTATATATCAAAAATACAAAAAATATAAATAATTCAAAAAAAAATTGGTATTTTACCTATGTCACTGTATGTGGCACCTGCTGGTAATGGCATGTCTAGGTCTCTGAGAAGTCAATCCCTGCATAGGGATAGTCGTCCATAACCACGATCTGTCACCGCCTCCAGTGGTAGAAGTCTGGTGGGAAAGGACTGGGTGTTCATCCTCCCCCTAACTACCATATCACCTCCACCTAACAGGTTTGGGTCGGATCTCATAGACTTTATGGAGGAACCTCGACTCTTGGGATAAGGCTCGGTACCCTCTCGAAGAAGAAAGTGTTAATTATGTTGGTGAACCCGAAGTTCTTTATAATTCCCAGCTTGCAGTCTGAAAGCTGTTGTTTCATAGCGCTTAGCAATGATGTGCTCCAATCATACACTATAGGTATCATACACTCTACTGAATAGAACATGAGAGGCCTAGAAACCTGAAGGAGTAATGTCAAACCTACTATCCTGGCTACTACCAGAACAATCACCTTGAGACCCAGGCTCTTGATGGAGTTCACCAGAACCTAACTTTTGATCTTCTCTGTATCTAGAATACAATATACGGTTATATACTCCTCGATGGTGAGCCCTCCACCCTCCCCACTAACTCGCAAGTTTACTACCTCACCTCAACGCGATAGTCCAGTAATGAAGTAGATATCTTCTACTTCTAGTCTCAGTGGCATCCCATCTAGCTGAAAAGCCTCTGTGTTTGGGTCCCAATAGTCAACAAACATTCGAAGAAGTCTTGGTTGGGACCTCAAACCCCCAAGATTCCAAAACTTGTACAATACACATATTTTTAGAGCTTGTTGAGCATTTATGTCTGAATGGAATTCCCTATCTACATCCTAATGCTCAAGCTCCCTGCATTCCAGCACTATCCTGCCAAAATACATTCAATTTATAGGCGTTTTTTCCATTAAATTGGGTATATGCGGCCCCATACGTGAATTTTCTTGGTAATAGTAGTGTATGTACGCAGATAAGCTGTGTTTTTCCCATGTACATCAGGCCATATACGCGACCCGATAACTTCTAACCCGCGTGGATCAGGATACCCATTTATGGCTTCCTTAAACTTAGAAATACAACATGGAAACTGAAAATAAATGCATGGAGTAGATGAGGAATGAGATTAAGATATACCTGGTCATGATGGATCATGATTTTGTTGCTCCTAGCTTCGGAATCGACGTTTGAAGTTCGTAGTCCAAATGGCTCCAAATGCACTATTTATGGTAAAAAACAAAATGGTATGGTGGAAATGTCAAATTTTTACTATTTATCAAATTTCTTTTGAAATTTTTACCCACTCAGCCTATAGTTTGGATTTTTATTAACTCTTTTTGAGTTGTTTTGGCCTAATATTGGTGTGTAGGGACTCGTTTTGGGTGCACTTTCGCCGAGGTTTTGACCCGTTCGTGCCCATAACAGGTATAACATTGAACTGACATATAGGATAGGATCAATTTTCCACGTACATCATGCATTGTCCTATGACCAAGTCTCCTTAACTATAGGTATGAACCCACTTCGTGATGTTACAGAACCTTCACACTGCTACTAGAAGTGGCATTGCGTAAGTGGTAGAGCTTTCCTACTCATGGGTGCCCTAGATAGATCATGTTTTTCCATTTGGTACCCATGTTAAGTATCATCCCTTAGGTCTAGGAGTCCCTTGTAGTTACGCCATGTCCTTGAGCAAGAAACTCATATTATTTCTTGAACTTTATGTTGGCCATATCCCATAGGGACTCCCATTTATATCAAGTTGTAATTGCATTTCATGCGTTCGCTTGTCGTATTGAGCTTTATGTTGGCTCCCTGTTTCAGTTTTATAAGCCTAATAGCCTGAGCTTGTCTCAATCCTAGCCAAGCAGAGCCTTTCATATATCTTTTGCAGCTTGATCACCCCATACATGTAGGAGACATCCCCCTAAATGCCCTTATCCTGCACATGCTTCCTTGCATTGAGCATAGGTATGTTCCACTTCTTGGAACTAGTTTTGTTTCCCGTGACACTCGTTTCCTCCTAGTTCTATACTATAAGAAATTTTATTCTTTTTTCAATCTTTCCAATATGAAAAAAAAACATAAAAAATCGAACAGGAAATGATATTGCTTTGGCAGTTGTCATGCTGTTTCGCCTTCAAATGGAGCACTATATATTCCATCCATTGGTTAGGCTATTAGTATGACTTTAGGAGCTATACTTGTCACTTTGATTTTTCTCCACTGACTAGTTATGCTTCCAGTCCTTATGGAGCCTCTGTTGATGCATCATGTGTCGCAGAGTTGTCCTAGTTTCCATGTTGAGTCTATGTTGCCTATGATTCTTCATCCGCCTTATTCTCTTGTTCAAAGGAAGTTTTATCCTGAGTCGACCATTCCTCAGTTATTTTGTCTTTGCATGTCGATCATTCTCGATACAGTTACTGGTTCGTGCACATCCTGTTCATCTAAGTTCTTCCAGATTATTTGGCGTTGTTGTGTAGCTCGTGTTGCTTGATGGGGGATTCCTTAATGCCCTCCTTCCAGCAGATTCCATTCCATCGAATTCATATCATTTATTCTGGAATATGGATCTAGATTCCATTGAGTGCCTTGAGACTTGCAGTCATCAGTGGCAGGTTCTCTCATCGTCGACAGATTTGGGAATACATCAATGTCTCTTGATCGATGGACTCTCTCAAGTGTTCGAACTCAACACATCTATTCACTCTTGTTTGATTGCACCATGTGCCTTGATTCCCATTTTAATTATCGGTAGGATATCTCACATCTGTTAACGGTATTCATCAATGACCAATAATCAAATGATGGTCCATCATGTTCGACCTCGACACCTTTATTCGCATGATGGGACATGTACTAGTGAGGATTTGTGTAGAATACCTCCGAGCTTGGTGGAATTCCATATATGCTACCTCCTTGATTGTTCCAATATCTATGAGATATCAGTTCCCATGACCAGATTCTAGTGTACCATTAGATGTCTTCATTCAATATGAAGATCTTGTTTCACTGTATATTGTACATGACGATGATCACATGTGACATATGTCTATTATTCCTATTCATGGCCATTATACTATTATGTATCTAGGGACTGCTACACGTCATATTTGGAGTCACATGCAGAGATCTATCATTGTATTGTACTGATGAGTGGTCATTTTTTCCACATGTGTATTCATTACTCCACTCCTAGGATTATTGTAATGTATTTCAGCCATCATGTTATCCCTTTGACCTCACACATTAGGGGGCATCTCTTATAGTTTATTTTACCACACATGGTATATCATTTTTTTATGACATATCCTTGTTCCTATGTAGACTCTTTGGACCCCATTTGCTTAGTATAACTTTGATGCTCTAGAGAATCCCCTTAAAAAGACATTTTTATGGGTATACGTGGGTTAGCAGCTTACAGACTACGTGTACATGCATATTGATCCACTATGACCTGCGTACATTGGGAAATGTGCTCAAAACAAAAATATTTGGATTTTTCCCTCATCAAGTAACAAATAACTTGACTCTTGGCCTTCCATATTCCTGGAAATGCTCTGACTCGACCCTTCACTTCTCATTAAGGGGATATATATTGAGCTATTTGGAAGCATTGAAGAGGAGGAAAACTTGTGAGAGAAAAGAGACTATAGTGTATTTGTGCCCCATTCTTCCATACTTGAGTCCACGTCCCTTTATCCTTGGAGCAACCATTAGTGCTCTTTCCCAAGCTTGCCTTTGTCTTGTGAGCTTGTCTTGATATGGAGGATTGAAGTGGTTGAGGCCTAGCTGGAGGACTTGGTTTCTTGATTTCGAGGAGGCGCCGACAGAGGTTATCATTTGTATCTCTATATACATTTAATAGAAATATACATTTATCATCCATTATATGTGTAACTATGAATATTTTTATCCATGGATGTAGTTTCTTTGATTATATATTGGATTTGTATATGCTAGAGTAGGTTCTAACACTTAATATATATCATGCTTGTATGTTTCATTGTCGTTGAGAATGAAATGTAGGTGCAAGTGTGATTGAAAGCTCAATGGGGATCTTCTACGAACGTCTGGAATAAGGCATGCTTCTAATCCCTTAGTGTTAGACTTGTTTATCTCTTTAACATATTGGAAGTGAATTGATTTCTGGTGTCATACTCTTGGTTGTGGTCCACCCCAAGCCATAGGAATTTTTCTCCATAATACCCACCACATTAAACCTATTCTTTATGGAAATATTTCATTCGAGCAATTTGGCTTCCCTAATCAAAAAAATATTCATGAATCCATAGCAGTGAAATAAGAAACCTCCACTCCATCAAGACCAAGGCTCATCCTTCCTTCATGCTCAAAATTGACATATCCAAGGCATTTTCCAAGGTCGATTGGATTTACCTTCGACTTATTCTCACACAAGTTGGCTTCCCGCATAATAGCATAAACTAGATTAAAGATTGTTTTAAGGGTATCTCCTTTGCAATTCTCATCAATGGCTCTACATCCTCATTCTTCTCCCACTCTTGTGGTCTTCTTCAAGGTTTCCAACTATCTCCCCTGCTTTACCTAATTGTCGCAGATTCCATTAGTCAATATATCAAATCTGAAAGATAGAATTGCAATCTCACATGTGTGAAAACTACAGGTTCCCTCTATATCTCACAAATTCTCTGTGGATGACATTCTTATTTTTGGGAAAGAAATAGTCACGAAAGCAAAATGTTTGGATAGAATCCTCAAGGTCTTCTCCTCAACCACAGGTATGGAGATTACTTTCAAAAAATATATCATCACCTTCTTTTGTAACACCTCGGTTTTTTACCCCATTTGCATTAAAATGTATATGATGTAAATGTTGTATTTAATCATGGTGTGGATCTAAAGGCAAAGGCCCCACTGTCGATTTAGTGTTTTATGTTTCAGTAAGTAAAATCAATGCTGATGGTTATCGTGCTAGCTGATGGCGTAGTATATTTTGGACATCATGCAAACATGCAATTTAATTAAAATATCCACAACCAGCTATGTCAATGCAACATTAAAGAGATGGGGGCATGATTTCCTAAGTAATAGGGGGGGGGTATTCAAACCCTTGAGCCAATGGGGAAAAGACAAATGTCAAAGGGAAAACCCATCAAACTATCAACTACCCATTTTGTCTTTTGTGCCCAATCATTTAACTCTTCCATAAGTGATTGAGTTAGTTAATGCACGGGGATGGGAAGAGTATGGCAATCAAATTCGAATTTGAGAAGCCATCAGATTTTGGAAAACATGTTTTTGAATTATGGGCCAAGTAAATGCCCAAAAATGCGGCCCAACCCATAATGCATTCGCGTCCTCCTCTTCCTCACATTCTTGGATCTCCTATGCATTTTCCCAGTCACGTTTTGGTAGTTTTCTTCATTTTTCCCATGGCTAGGAAGTTGTTTTGGAAATGCTCAGTGGCTCGGCTCTTTCCTTGGTGTTTTTGTTGTTGTTTCCTCTTTACCCAACTAGGAAAACCCGTTTTTGGTTGCATAGTGAATGGTAGAAGAGACCCGTGATTTTTGGGTGTTTGTTGAGGCCATTTTTCCCACGTGAAGCCCATAAACGTTTCTGGGAATCGAATTGCTATCAGAGTGTTGTTTTACCCATCTGCCATTTTTGTTTTTGGCTCCCAAGACGTTTTTCCTCAAACCCAGAACTTGTATTTTGTGTGTGTGCATCCTGTGTTTTGTTCTGAACCGATTTGGAGTGGAAGAGGGAAGAATTAGATTGATAAACCTAGTGTAGAAAGGAACCACACAAAGAGATCAAGAGGGGTTGGTTATTCTTTCATGCACACCCTAAAGAGCACTGAAAAGGAAGGCATTTCCTGAGGGACTGTGTAGCATAGAAGGGGATGTTTCCTTGTGTTGGGTGTGTAGGTGTTGGGAAAGCTAAGCCAGATCTTGTGTAGGTGTCCATGGCTCTGTGGTTGAGCCCACTAGCTTAGAAATTCAACCTTCCACCTCCTTAGAAGCCTGATAAACCCAAATGTAGTTTTGTCTTGGTTGAATTTTGATATGTCCTTGGCTATGTGTGAGCCTATTATTCTTCCCTTCTTCCTTTTGGGAATCATGCCCGGCTCAGGGGTGGAAATGCTGCTGAGAGATTGATGAGCACACTGGCTTATGGTTGGGTGGAACGTTGCAGCGACATAGCTGGTTGCGGGAAGCTTCTTTCCAAGCTAAGTATTTCTTGTGTATTAACCTCTACAACTGTATTTGTTTTAATGAATTATGAGGAACATGATGAATGCTTGAATGAATGTATTTTGATTCTGTTGTATATTACATTTGTATATGTATGTTAGTTCAATGCATTTTTACTATTTATGTTCATGGGACTTAGATCCCCGCTTAAATGATAGCAGCAGTGTCGTAGTCGCGTCCTCTCGGACAGGAGGGGACGTGACAGTGTGGTATCAAAGCTATGTTGCAGCATTAGGCCTCAATGGGCCAAGAAGAATAGTTGACAGAGGCATGATCACCCTCTGTTGAGCACAAGCCAGTAGAAAAATTTTCAAAATTTTCTAAGTGTTGGAGTGTTAACTGTGTCGGGTGAGTTAACTGAGTTGAGTTGATGCATGTCGGCGTGAAAGGATGATTTGAGCCAATGCATGTTAGCGTGAAAGGACTGAATCAAGCTAACAAGAAGAGGAAGAAAATAAAATTTTCTAAGTGTTTAAAAAAATGACAAAAATCAATGAGTTTTGCCGATACGCCGGCTGAGTTTCACTAACACACATCGAAAAACTTTCGGAGTTTCGGCCGATACATGTCGGGTGGAAAGTTAAGTTTCAGCTGATACATATCGGGTGGAAATTTAAATTTCAGCCAATACATATCGGGTGGAAAGTTGAGTTTTCGTTGATGAAATAAAGAAGAAAAAAATTTCAAAATTTTTCTAAGTGTCGAAAATTCCATGTCGGCAAGAAAATCGGAATTTTTCCGACAACGTCGGAAAGTTTTGTCGATCGGAAGAAAACTCGGAATTTTTTCGACACATCGGAAATTTTGGCAAGTTTTTCCGATTAGAAGAAAACTCAGAATTTTTTTGACACATCGGAAAGTTTGGCAAGTTTTTCCAATCGGAAGAAAAATCAGAATTTTTTCGACACGTCGAAAAGTTTGGCAAGTTTTGCCGATCGGAAGAAAAATCGAAATTTTGCCGACACATCGAAAAGTTTGGCGAGTTTTGTCGTTCGAAAGAAAAATCAAAATTTTGTCAACACGTCGAGAGCCAAATTAGAGGAAAATAGAAAATTCACCGAAACATGGAAATTCAACAGGTTAGCGACAAGGCCTCCCTTAACCCGCGTCGCCCCCCTGACACAATCGTTGTTTGTGAAAAGAAAAGTTTATATTGGGACAAGTTGTCAATATAGGATTTTTCCAAATGAAGGTATGTGATTTATGAATTCCTGTGAATGTTATGCAGCTAACAATTGTGTTTATTAACACATTTTGCAGAATCATAGTCACCTTCAAAGGAAACATTCCAGATAGTGTAGTTCGATAAAGTTGGATTTTGGCTGAGCCATGAGAACCTACGATATGTATTATGATGCACAGAATCCCTATGAGCATGAGTAAGATGTTATTGGGGAAAATGTTCGAGTGAGAAATGCTAAGACAGAGTCTAATGGGAGAAGATTTCAGGATACTCCCCCAGATTTTGCAGCCACCATGAGAAGCCTAAGGGTGAAGATGCAAAGTTACAGGGAAGATAATGAAAGATTGGTTAAGGTTCAAGAGGAGCAGAATCAATTGAATGCATCCATGCTATAGATTTTGAAAGACATCCATAGGAGGATGAGCCCTGGGCATCGTGCAGTACATCCAGAAGGAAGTAAAAGCACTGCCAAAAGAAGAAAGAGATCTCCTAGTGGGCCATCTGACTCTAAAGGATTCACTGGCGGTTCAAGTTCTTCTTCCCACAAGAATAAGAAAAAGATGCACTACCAGAACCACTCACGTAATGAATTTAAGAAAGCAAGGCCGCCTACCTTCAATGGTGAGGTAAAGAACGGTCAAGAAGCCGAAGCCTGGCTTCTTGGGATGAGAAAATATTTCTAGGTCCAAGACTACTATGGAAATATGAAGGCTAGGGTAGCCATCTTCAATTTGACTGGAAGAGCATCCATATGGTGGGAGCACTTCAGGCAAGTGAAGAATATTAGTGAATGGAAGATTGTGTGGAAACATTTCCAGAAGTATTTCAAGTAGAAGTACCTCTCCGACAGGTACTATGATGACAAGATTAAAGAGTTCCATGAGTTGAAATTGGGACAATAGACCATGGAAGAGTATGAAAATAAGTTTTTGGAGTTGTTGAGGTATATTAGGTACATCAAGGATGACAAAGTGAAAATCCAATGTTTTCTGAGTGGATTACCTCAGTCTTACAAAGACATAATTGAGTTTTATGAGCATAGAACTCTAGAAGAAGCAATAAGGAAAGCTAAGTATTGCTATGAACAAAGCAAAGGAAAACCTAATTACCATAAGACATGGAAGGACAGAAGGAATGAGAAGTCTGACCAAAGGAAGAAAGGTTTCAAACCCTCTCATTTCATAAATCAATAGAAGCAGCCATCACAAGCTGAGAAGCAACCAACCAGAGTAGTGGGAGAAAATCTAAGAGATCCACAACAGAACAGAGAACCTATCCAATGTTGAAAATGAGGAGGACCCCACATGTGCAAGAATTGTCCACTTGAGGATGGGAATGCAAAGCCAACTTAAAACATTCAAGAAGCTCAAATAGTGGGTCAAGTAGCGAGGTTTGTCCCTAGGATTTATGCAGCACTGGAGGACCACCAGGAAGATCACCAGTCAACTATGGTTGAAGTTGCAAGTAAGATTGCTGAGCAATCTATTTCTATTTTAATTGACCCTGGATCTACTCACGGTTAAGTTACACCTAGAGTAGTTGAGATTTTTTCTTTTAAGAAGTTAAAGCATAGAAAATCTTAGTTAGTTCATCTAGCCACTGGAACTAAGAGAAAGTTTAGTGAAGTGGTAGAGAAATGTCCATTGGTCATGAATTGATTGGTTACTTATGTAGATCTGAGTGGTCTACCACTTGGATCTCATGACATTCTGATTGGAATGGATTGGTTAGAAGCTCACAGAGTAAAGCTTGACTGCTATAATAAGACTTTTGAATGCATGGATGAAGAAGGGAACCCAAGAGTTGTAAGAGGAATTCTAAAGGTGATTTTTGTTAGGCAGATTTCGGCAATGCAACTGAAGAAGTTCTCTAGGAAAGGTTTCCAGTTGTATGCAGCCCATGTTTTGGAGGCGGCAGTGAATGAAAATCCTAGGTTGGAGGACTTTCATGTGTTGTAGGAATTCAGGGATGTGTTTCCCAGTGAGATTCTAGGGCTCCCTCCAAAGAGGAACATTGATTTCACAATTGAACTTGTGCCAGGAGCAGCACCATTGTCCAAGACACCCTACAGGATGAGCACAACAGAATGATAGAGTTGAAGATGCAGCTGCAAGAGTTGTTGGAGAAGAAGTATATCAGGTCAAGTGTGTCTCCTTGCGAAGCACCAGTTTTATTTGTGAAGAAGAAAGATGGTACACTCGGGTTATGTATTGATTACACATAGCTGAACAAAGTCACTGTGAAGAATAAATACGTGTTGCCTAGGATTGATGACCTCTTTGATCAAATGAGAGGAGCAAAGGTAATTTCCAAGATTGACTTAAGGTCTGGTTACCATCAGGTGAGAATCAAAGATGAATATATTCATAAGAAAACCTTCAGAACAAGGTATGGACATTATGAGTTTGTAGTGGTACTATTTGGTCTCACAAATGCACCAGCTGCATTTATGTGCCTTATGAATAGTGTCTTAAGCAGGTATTTGGACAAGTTTGTTCTTGTTTTCCTTGATGACATTATTATTTATTCTAAGAATGAGGAAGAGCATGAAGAACATCTCAGATTGACATTGCAATTGCTCAGGGAGCATAAGCTGTATGCAAAGTTGAGCAAGTGTGACTTCTATAAAGATAGGATTCATTATTTGGGTCACATTATCTCAGATGAGGGCATATCTATAGATCTTGAGAAGATTGAGGCCATTATGAATTGGCCTACTCCAAGAAATGTGGCAGATGTAAGATCTTTTACGGGACTTGCAGGATACTACAGGAGATTCATTGAAGAATTCTCCAAGGTTGCACATCCAGTCACTTCTTTGCAAAAGAAGGGAATAAAGTTTGAATTGACATCGAGGTGTGAAGAAAGCTTCCAGTAGTTTAAGAATCTTCTTACAAATGCACCAATATTGAAGATTGTAGACCTAGAAAAATATTTTGTGGTGTGTACTGATGCATGAGGTCAAGGGCTTGGAGGAGTCCTTATGCAAGATAACCACGTGATATGTTATGAGTCAAGAAATATGAGTCAAGAAAATTGAAGGAGCATGAGAAGAAATATGCTACTTATGATCTAGAACTTGCGACCATAGTACATGCTCTCAAGATGTGGAGGCATTACTTGATGGGCATAAGATTTGAGCTAAGGACAGACCATTATGGTCTGAAGTATTTGTTTGATCAGCCCACATTAAATGCTAGGAAAGCTAGATGGCTAGAGTTTTTATGTGAGTTTGATTTTGAAATCAAACACATAAAATGAAAAGAGAATAAAGTAGTTGATGCACTCAGCATGAAGTTGCAGGAAATGCATGTGGCATATCTTAGTATTTGCCAATCAGATTTGAGGCAGTGGATTATTTATCATGCTATTGAAGATGAATTGTATGCACAGGTCAAGGACAAGTTGCAACAACAAAGCCTTGAAAAGAGGTATGGGGGATATAAATTGGAAGAAGATGGACTTCTTACCTATAAGAATAGAATTTATATTCCAAATGTAGCAGATTTGAGGAGAGTTGTTATGAATGAAATCCATCAAGCTCCATATTCTGGTCACCCAAAGTATCAGAAGACAATTGCTACAGCTAGAAAGTAGTATTTTTGGCCAGGAATTAAAAAGGACGTGGCTGAATATATTTCAAGGTGCATGAAATGTCAGCATGTGAAGGTCGAGCATCAACACCCAACAGGTTTGTTGCAAACTTTGCCAGTTCCAAAATGGAAATGGGAGGTTATTTCCATGGATTTTATTACAGGATTGCCAATGACTTGGAGACAACATGATTCCATCATGGTTGTGGTGGACAAGTTGATAAAGGAAGCACATTTCATACCGGTTAATTCCACACATAAGACTGATGACATTGCAAAAATATTCATGAAGGAGATTTTTGGATTACATGGATTGCCTAAGGCAATAGTCTCTGATAGAGATGCCAAGTTCACTTCCAATTTTTGGAAGGGGTTGTTTGCATATTTGGGTACAAAGCTGAAATTCAACACTTCCTACCACCCTCATACTGATGGGAAGACATAGAGAGTGAATCAGGTGCTTTGAAGACATGCTTCGCATGTATGTGATGGACAAACCAACCAAGTGGGAGGATTATTTACACTTGGTATAATTTGCATATAACAATGGAAAGCAAGCATCCTTGGGGATGAATCCATATGAGGCCTTGTATGGAAGATGGTGTAGGACACTAGTGACATGGGATAATCCAATTAATAGGATTGTGCTTGGTCCAAAATTGCTCAAGGAGATGGAGCAGGAGGTTGCAAAGATCACGAAGAATCTGAAAGCGGCCCAAGACAGAAAAAAAAAATATGCAGATAAGCATAGGGTGAATAGAGAGTTTAGTGTTGGGGATCATCTTTACCTTAGAGTGAGGGCAAGGAAGAGTTCCTTGAAGCTTGGAAGTTGTGCCAAGATGTCACCTAGATATTGTGGGTCGTTTTAAGTGCTTGAAAGAATAGGGCCAGTTGCATATAGACTTGCATTGCCTGCTAGCACTAGGGCTCATAATGTTTTTCATGTTTCTTTGCTTAAGAAATATGTACATGATCCTAACCATGTGATAAATTGGGATGTGATTCAGGTGGAACCAGAGGCATAGTTCCAAATCGAGCCAATATGCATCCTCAACAGAAGGGTCATAGTGCTCTGGAATCGATCCGTTGGACATGTGAAGGTGCAATGGGAGCACTAGATTCCTGATGAGGCTACATGGGAGCTGGAGGATGCCATGCGATTGGCACATCCCTTTTTGTTCAATTATGCGGAGCACTGAGGGCGGTGCTAGTGTAGCATTTTGTTCAATTTTGTAAAGCACTGAGGATAGTGTTGTTGTAAGGGGGAGGGGAATGTAACACCCTGGCTTTTGACCTTGTTTGCATTAAAATGTATATGATGTAAATGTTGTATTTAATCATGATGTGGAGCTAAAGGAAAAGGCCCCACCGTCGATTTAGTGTTTTATGTTTCGGAAATTAAAATCGATGCCGATCGTTATCATGCTAGTCGATGGCACAATATATTTTGGACATCATGTAAATATTCAATTTAATTAAAATATCCACAACTAGCTATGGCAATGCAACATTAAAGAGACGGGGGCATGATTTCCTAAGGAATAGGGGGGGAATCTTCAAACCCTTGAGCCAATGGGGAAAAGACAAATGTCAAAGGGAAAACCCATCAAACTGTCAACTACCCATTTTGTCTTTTGTGCCCAACCATTTAATTCTTCCAGAAGTGGTTGAATTATTTAATGCATGGGGATGGGAAGCGTATGGCAGTCAAATTCAAATTTGAGAAGCCATCAGATTCTGGAAAACATGTTTTTGACTTATAGGCCAAGTAAATGACCAAAAATGCATCCCAACCCACAATGCATTCACGTCCTCCTCTTCCTTACGTTCTTGGAGCTCCTATGCATTTTCCCTTTCATGTTTTGGCAGTTTTCTTCATTTTTCCCATGGTTGGGAAGTTGTTTTGGAAATGCTCAATGGCTGGGCTCTTTCCTTGAGGTTTTATTTGTCGTTTCCTCTTTACCCAGCTGGGAAAACCAATTTTTGGTTGCACAACAAATGTTAGAAGAGACCCACGATTTTTGGGTGTTTCTTGAGCCTATTTTTCCCACGTGAAGCCCATAAACATTTCTGGGAATCAAATTGCTATCAGAGGGTTGTTTTACCCATATGTCATTTTCATTTTTGGCTTCCAAGACATTTTTTCTCAAACCCAGAACTTGTATTTTGTGTGTGTACATCCTGTGTTTTTGTATGAACTGGTTTGGAGTGGAAGAGGGAAGAATTAGCTTGATAAATCTAGTGTAGAAAGGAACCACATAGAGAGATCAAGAGGGGTTGGTTATTCTTTCTTGCACACCCTGAAGAGCAATGAAAGGGAAGGCATTTCCTGAGGGATTGTGTAGCAGAGAAGGGGATGTTTCCTTTTGTTGAGTGTGTAGGTGTTGGGAAAGCCAAGCCAGATATTGTGTAGGTGTCCATGGCTCTGTGGTTGATCCCACTAGCTTAACAATTCAACCTTCCACCTCCTTAGCAGCCTGATAAACCCAAATGTAGTTTTGGCTTGGCTAAATTTTGATATGTCCTTGGCTATGTGTGATCCTGCTGTAGTTCCCTTATTCCTTATGGGAATCATGCCCAGCTCGGGGGTGGCAGTGTTGTCGAGAGATTGATGAGAACACTGGCCTATGGTTGGGTGGATCGTTGCAGCGACGTAGCTGGTTGCAGGAATCTTTTTTCCAAGATAAGTATTTCTTATGTATTAACCTCTGCAACTGTATTTGTTTTAATGAATTATGATGAACATGATGAATGCTTGAATTAATGTATTTTGCTTCCGTTGTATATTACATTTGTATATGTCTGTTAGTTCAATGCATTTTTATTGTTTATGTTCATGGGACTTAGATCCCTGCTTAAATGATAACAACAACGGTGTCATAGTCGCGTCCTCTCAGACAAGAGGGGACATGAAATCTTTCATGTGCCTCTCACACAAAAACCACTCCTCCTCCTCGCTCTCCCTTTCCCTAAAGAATCATTTGATAATTGTTTCAAATAATTAGGGTTTCTACTCAAAGCAAATGACTATAGGATCCGAGATTTGCAGTGGTTGATTGACAAGATAAAATGCAAAGAATTGGATCATGGATCATAGATGGTTATCATTGACAGGGTGCTTAATGTTGATTAAGAGTGTCATCTCTGTAATCCTGGTATGCTGGATGTCACTTGCATACATCTCGAAAGTTGTCATAAACAAAATCAAGACACTTTGCACTGATTTTCTCTAGTCTGGGAACAAAAAAGATGATTCCATTCCCTTGTGTCAATGGGAGCTTTTATGTAAGACAAAAGGAAGTGGAGGCTAGGGCATAAAAAACTTGCACCTATTTTCACAATCCCTAGCAACAAAAGGACTATGATGATTAATAACAAGCAAGGGTCTATGACAGTAATGCATTTATAAAAAATACATTGCCCCTCTCTCCATGTTATCTTGGATCTGATCAAACCCTTCCGCCCCAGGCATTGGTTCTATCATCTGGAGAGAAATCATAAGGAGTTTTCACATAATTGGGCAAGATGAATCTTGGAAATTGCAGGAAAATTACACTGGGGGTGGACCCTATCATTGGACTCTCCTCGATGGAATTGATCATGATGGAAATAGTTGACCATCTAAACTCTTATCGACTACACACTTTAGCTTATGTACATAGCGCTCCCCTAGATGATATTTGGGCTTCAATATGGTTAAGCTCAACACAACACAACTTATCATATGATCAAGCTTTGTAAGCACACTTAGGGCTACATTGAGAATTCATCCATATGTCATATGAGGAGGGCACTCTCAAATGGATATCAAACCATGCCACTAGTTCATATCAAGTTTGGTTAGGATACAATATATTGGCATCCTCTATGATTAGGAAGACCCCATCGTGGTGGTGGTCCTCTCTCTGGAAAATCAAAGCACCTAAAATCAAAAGTTTCCTTATGGATGGCATTAAATGGCAAAGTTCTCACCAGGGAGAACCTATTAAAAAGAGGTAAATGCAAGCCCAATATATGCATGCTCTAAGGTCAATGCGGACCTAATATATGCATGCTTTGTTTGAATAATAGAGAGTCCATTATACACATGTTAGTGGAATGTAATTATACTAAAGCGGTGTGGGCATTAGCTAGATCCAGATTGGGAGGGCACATTAGTTATTGCATGGGATAACCGGCATTCAAAATGTAAGCATCCCAAGATGTTATATATTCCTCTTATCATAAGCTGGAGGTTCTGGATCATGAACGACATAATCTTAAACAACATCATGGCAACCCCTGAAGTAGCTTTCTATAGATTTAAGTTTGCCCTTGGAAACAATCTATACATAAAGAGAAAGGAACCCAAATTTAGACAACCTTCGTCATTCGATCCTTCCTCCACTCATTTTTTCTATGATGGGGCCTCACAAGGAAACCCTAGTCAAAGTGATGCTTGGGGAATATTAACACATAAGGATCAGTCTATCACCTTCTAGAGATCAGGAGTTGGGAAAAACACAAACAATTATGCTAAGTTGATAAGAATAGAAACTGCATTACATATAACTTTGGAGAGAAACTTCAATTGCCTACACATCTTATCCGATTAAAAAGTGGCTATAGATTGGATTACTAAATCAATATATTGCAACAAAAGCATACTATAGCATTTGATTTCCAAGATTCTTCAACTCTCTCTACTCTTTCGCAAATGCTCTGTTCAACATACACATCGGGACTTCAACAAAGAGGAAGATAAATTGAAAAAGTAAGCATGTACACTCACTGTACACTTCAAAAAGGCATGCCATCATTCACACCTCCAACAATAGTGTTTCCTCCACCAAGGAGATACACTACAAGTAAAGATCCAATTTCTCAGATAATCTGATGATGGTAATATCATAATCTATTATTGCAATCCAAACAGAGTGAAAACACTCCCCATTGCATTGGTTGTTTTAATCCCAAAGACTAAAACAAGCTCACGACCTTTTTTTGGGCAAGATGTAATTTCTGTATATAAGAAGGGTGAGAACTCACTCACCTCTAAATGATTTTGTAGATAAAAGTTTTCTATAGATGATGTACACACCTAAGGAAAAGATTATGTTAAAAATCTTAATTTACTATTAATTATACAATATGCTTTAAAAACTTGCAATTTCGAAAAATGTTATTATCCTTGTAACTTGTATTTTCCAAGAATGGTTCTCTTTTTAAAATATGTCTGAATTTGCTTGCGTGTTGTAATTTGAAGGTTGAGATAAAAATCATACAAAACGTTTCAATATAATTTTTTTGTGACCATATTCATTGTATCCATATGGCGGCGTTAATTATGTTACAATATTCATTCTATCCGTACGGCTGCGTTACTTACGACGTGCGAGTTAGGGTGTCTTTAAAAGCCCCATTATTTTTAATTGGTCAAAACAACTGAAAAATACAATGCTGTTACGTGTGGAGGGCGCACAAGCAATAAACACCGTGATAGTAATTGATATATATATACATATACAATGCTGTTACGTGTGGACGGCGCACAAGCAATAAACACCGTGATATATATTTTGCTGGATATTTGTATGTCACTGTATACGTTTATGAAGCGTTTCTTTGATGTTTGTTTGGTAAATATATATCAGAATAATAACAAAACTTTATTTTATTTGACTTAATAGATATGAAAATGCAATATCTGCTATAATTTAGGTGCAATTTGTATAAAAAATTGTAATCTAATTATAATATTTGGAATAGTTTAAATATTTTATGATTTTGTATCTCCCATAATTCAGAGGGTGCATTTTGTATAAAAAATTATAATCTAATCTATAATTATTGGTTTAAATATTTTATGATTTTGTATCTTAATCCCGAGGGTTAGGTGCATTTTGTATAAAAAAATATAATATAATTAGAAATGGTTTTAGTATTATATAATATAATATAATTAGGAATGGTTTAAATATTTTATGATTTTGAATTTAGAATTCGTTGAATTAATTTTTAGTTATGTTAAATTTTTTATTATTCAAAATTTGAATATAATTTATAGATTTTGATTTTTTGTATTTTTAATTGGAATTAGAGGAATTAGTGGAATTATTTAAATTGTAATTTTGATTATAGAAATAAATACATTTTCAACCATTTGTAATTGTAATTGTAATTTTAATCATTTTGATTGAAAAAATTAGTAAATAATTATTAATTTATTTCTTCAAAATTTATAACTTATTTTTTCTAAATTTATTATTCAAAATCTTTAATGTTTAAACTACATTTTAAGGCATAGTCTAAAAATTCTATGATTTCAGTTGGAATAGGCTGATTTTTTAACTATAATTTCTATAAAATCTGGGCATAATTAAAAAAAATTCAAGTTACAACTGTCAAGTTTTGGAATTTTGGGTGTTCTAGGGGTTTTTGAGGGTGGTGAATCTATTTCTACCATCAAAATTAGATTAGCAAAATTCAAAGAAAAAAAATAGTCATCCTAACTAAATCATCAAATTTTTTGACATCTCCACATTTTAACAATATCATTTGAGGCATTTTTTCTTCCACTAAATTAAAAAAACCTATTGTTTGTTATTCATATAATATGAATCAAAATTACAAAGTTAAGTGCCGTGAAAGTACCACTGTTTCTCTCAATTCCTATATCTATATCCAATCCAGCGCTAACCAAAACGTCTCCAACTCGCCTGAATCGCCATTGTTTTTCTCAATTCCTATATCTATATCCAATCCAACGCTAACCAAAACGTCTCCAACTCGCCTGAATCGGGCAGAGCAATTTTTGCTTAAATTTAAATTTGGAGAATTCAAATAGCCATTTAACTGATCTGGGTAATTTTAAAATCAAAATATGTAGTTTAGGACAAACAATTAAGTTTACTAAAATTACAAAATTATTGACATAACAATTTACAAAAATAATTTTGACATTTTTTTATAAAAAAATCACCCAAAAAGAGGGGCATTTTAGTTGTCTTTTATTCTACTCGATTGTTAGCACGCTTTAAATTTGAAGCATTCAATGCTCTTTAGGACCCATTTTACCCTTCATAGAAAGGTATAACATTTTTTTCCATGCCAAAAAATCTTAAGTTCACATCAAGCCCTTCAATAATGAAATTCACCATTATTTTGTAACTTTGCAATTGAAGGGTTCCTCCAATTTCCAACCATCAAATTTTTAGATGGTTGAAAATGGATGATTAGGAAGCAACAAAGGAAGAAGCCAAACCAAGTTGCCACACATTCCATCAACATTGTTTATCAAAATATAAAACATGACGAAGCTTTAAAACATTTAAAATTAAGTTTAAATATTAGTGCCATGTAACATGTAGTTGCTTCTATTTGGTTGCTCCGTGCTCAGTCCGACGTGGATTATGGAAAAGCCATTGAAAATTAACTAGGAACACATCCACAACACACAACTTCACTTTCACTATCCTAGATAATTGATGGACCCAAATACAATTAACTTAGATCTAAACTCATACATGGATAAAATTGCACGACAAATTGAAGCCTCTAAAAAAGTCAATAATGAAATCTCATTTAATTATTAATCAAACCAATGTGTACACAAGATATGGATGGACTCTTGGCTCGAGATAGATGTATTTTTTCAAATATAAGTTATTTATAATAATAAAATGAAAATAAGTTTTTTAATGTTTATTAATTTGTTTTAGTACTATAATAGTCCTTGCTAATGCCACTTAGGGAATTTAGCAATTGCAATTTTTTTTTGTTATGATATGACTTGACTTTGGTTTGTATTGAGTTTATAAACTTTATTAAAACTTTAATTATGTGCTTTGAATCTCCCAGTACCTGTACAATGTCACTAGTATTGACTACACATATGTATTTTATTATCAAATAACATGATTGGTATGATCAAATACTTAATTTTTTAGTTTTTAGCATGCCTGCATTTTGGAAGAAGATTTAAATTCTCATTTCCTAGGATTATAGGAATGGATGCATTTTCATTATTACTCTTCATTTGATAATATTTTCCATTTTCTTGAATTTACATATGCGAATTTCCATCATCACTGTAGGCCAGAAGCCATTGGGATATTGTGCAAGCCTTGAAAATTTTGCTCCATGACCTTATCTTCGTTCAAGGTTCGAATCCTCCAAAACCATGTTTTGCAAAGCCATGTCTAGTTTATTGTATTCAATTATCACTTGTTGGATGGGATGTGTGATACAATGTGATGTGGTTATGCTACTATCCATGGATTTCTGATTTCATTAACAATGGCTAGTCCCAGATCCTCAAGGCTTGGAGAAGAAATGAATGAGATTGTACAACAAGATATTAATGGAGCAGAATGGTACAACAAGATTTCCAAACACTAAGAAGAGAGTGTGTGACACATGGGAATCATAGTTGCATAGTCTTAATTTGGTATAGATATATGTTGTAGTTTTTTGTTAGAAAATTTGTCCAAGATGAAGGGATTTGGATCAGAAAACTTCCCAAAATAAGGGGATTTGATAGCTCTTTCTCTAAGGTTAAATTTATTGGAAAATCTCTATTATATTAACAAATGTGATCTAGAAACGTCAAGAATTTATACCTTTCCACTATTTGCACAAGGTTATAACCAGTAATCATGTGTGACACACATTAAATGCCTAAGCACCAAGCATTAACAAGTAATCACCTCTTGTAACCTGGTAGCTTGGGAGCAAATAAAATATTAATTCAAAATCACTTGTGGTAAGTTGGTAGCATGGTACTAAATAAACACATTAATGATGGTCATGTATCACTGTTGAAATCAAATGACAACAAGATTCAAATGTTTAACGCAACTTAACAACTATTCCTTATCAAATCCCAACCAATTTATGTGTATAAGGTGAATAACTAATTTATTGATAGTGAATTCAATCACATAATCCATAATTAAATTGTGCGACAGAAGCTCCGAAATTATAATTAGAATTAATTCATCACTTTTTCCACTAGTTTATAATTAATGCAAGCAAGTGATTAAAATTAAGGAATTTGGATTTAGAATTGTGGTTAATCAAATGGTTATTGGAATTTGGAAATGTGGTTGATCAAATGGTTATGGTATTTTTGAAATGTGATTATGAAAGTTGAAAGTTTGAAAGTGAAGTGGTTTTAAACTTTAAACGGTTGTTTATCATTATTCCAATTTCTA
Organism: Pseudotsuga menziesii; assembly: GCA_001517045.1. Classification (NCBI taxonomy): domain Eukaryota; kingdom Viridiplantae; phylum Streptophyta; class Pinopsida; order Pinales; family Pinaceae; genus Pseudotsuga; species Pseudotsuga menziesii. Next base: position 371,951 of record LPNX010490231.1, on the reverse strand, counting down.
AATTCATCGGCCCTTCTTAAGATGCATATACTTCTAACATCATCGTTGAGTCTCAAGCCTATTTCACTTTCATATTTCTACTTTGTTTCATCTTTTAGTACATTCTAGAGTTATGGTAGCTCGATAGAGGGCATGAGCTCATGACAGGGTGCAAGTAACTCCGAGCTTCAATCGACACTCGACAGAGTGAGTTGGTCGAGTAGGAAAATGAACACAATTATCAAGGCTCTTGTTGGAGAAAGTGCCTTGATCACTTTTTGTTCAATATTTGCTTCATCATTAAGAAGTGATACATGGAGATTCATGTCAGTAAGCTAGATGGTGCGTCACTTCCTCTCTCCTTGGTGCGTCACTTCAGATGTTCCCACATTCGAATGATTTGACAAGTATGTGTAGTATGACAATAGTTTTTTGTTATGTTATTTTATAAATATTTATTTGCTTCTTCTTGGAAAGGAATGAAGTTTGTTATTGAACTTATTCAAGGCAATAGTTTGTGTATTGATTAACATATATCTTAGATTCACTCCCTCTTTTGTATTTATCGTTTTCTATATTCCTTGGACATTGAATAGATTGTGTTTTATTTTCATCCAGCGTTGACTTTTGTATTAGAAATTTTAATACTTGTTGAATCAATATCCATTGATTATAAGTGTTTTCCAATTGTTTTCTTGATATTGTCAGAAATTTTTATGTTTCTAAAATTTCCTCTATATAAATAGGTTATTAAATTAGACATTACTTATTAAAAAATATAAAATAAAATAATTCAAATTTTATCATTATATTGAAGAATTTGATTACATTGCTTTTAATATGCAATGAAATTTTGATGTATTGTTATATTTTCAAATAAAAGAATAATTACGTCGTAAGGCGTTTCAACAAGTGAGACTTACTCCCCGAAATCAATGCATTTTTTTTCTCATTCGTCGATATTTTTGTCCGACGATTCTGATAATCTGTATCGTTGATAGGTTTGCACAGTGACACATCCCATCACCATCAATCCATAGTGGCTGCTTCTTCCCCTTCTACCTATCTTCCTTCACGAAATTGTTTTGCCAAAAGCCTGAAATTTGCATAGTCCAGTCTGCCATTATTGTTGTTGCTGCTCCAACTACAGCTGCTGTGTCTGTGGATTTGCTGATAGGAGTAAAAGCGAATCCTGCTGTCGTTCTGAAATGCAACGAATCCTGCTAGAATTCTGAAACGCAGACGAAGCGCAGGAAGAAATATGCGTCATTTTGTTTGCGTCAATGAAGAATATTTTGTTTTCTTTCTTGAAACAACCTTCGAATCGAGTCGCTTGGATCCTTACGATGAACAGAACACACGTTTCTTGCAATTTGCTGCCGAATATGCTATTCCATGCCAACGGTGTTGGACGCTTTAAAATATTGTGAAGAAATAAAGAACTCCAAACCCTGACAGTACTTCCCATTTCTTTTATGAATTGCATTAAGATGCGGGCTCATGCGGCCCAACCCAGCCATGACAGAGACATGCAGCAGTGCTTACTCCTCAAGCAAAGTTTCACTCATCTTTAATGGAGGGCTTCTGTATTTCGTCTTTATAATTCCTCAATCGTGTTTCTTTACAAACTGATATAATTGATATTTTCAGATAGAAAAACACACACAAATCTATCTATCTGAAATTTGCAGCAGAACCCATGGCATATGTGCCGCTGCACAGAAGGGTTCGGGAAGATTCTTCTTCTTCATATACGGAAAATGTCCAATTTAAATTCTGGGATTGGTTTGCAGTTTATGGGAGTGATGATACGTCCAAATTTTCACTAGAAATCAAGCCTTTCGATGGCGAAACGTATGAACATCTTCGACATAGAAAGTTGTACACGCTCTCTGCAAACCCTCGCGTAAATGGTAACAACCGTAACACGTATCTTGTCTTACATTTATTAGTATTCTTTTTGTGATTTAAAACCTCAAAATTAATTCCATTACTTTTGTTTAATCAATTTTTCAAGTTTAGTCTGAGAAATAGAAGTTATATTCCTACGATGCCATGCCTAAATTCTCAGATAATTAATTTTAGGGTGTTTTCAGTTGATGTAAATTTGTAAATGGCAATTTCTATGCCCTAAAATAATCATGGTAATTAAGTAAACATAATGTACTATTTTTTCCTAATTTTATTTTAACAAAATTTATAATGCTATTATTTGGGTTTCCAAAGGGTTTAGAAGTGGAAAACAATCTGCGGTCCTTGACCATTAACGAGGCTTTTCCATGGAAAGAAATATGTGAAAGGTTTAAGGATGATATCCCAGAACGTTTTCTTGCTATGCAGAGATACATAGAAGAGTCGAAGCCTCACCATGTGAAACCTCATTTTCTGTTTCTGTTGGGCAAAATTCTATTTCATAAGTATGACGCCTTTAACTTTGTCCTTTTACTAGTAGTAATTTGCATAATTCAACGATTGTTTTCAAGTCAAATTCCTTTTATTTTGTTGGAATTATTTGTTAATTTATTTGTAGTGTTGACTCTTTAAATGGAAATGGAAATGCAAAAGGATGAAGCAAGTACACTGTGGCAGCTGAAAAAGTGAAGGGAGGAGCAACTAAGGGCTATGAAATTGGAAAGAAGGAAACCCAAGATGTTATAGAGAACGTAGAATAGGCTGCACAGAAAACAGGGGAGAAGATCAAACAAACAATTGGGAAAGTTCATGGGGAGCTCTAAACTAAAAGTTCCCTGCCTATAAATATTATTAATATATTCAGAACACTCTCTGCGAGTCTGCTTTGCTTACAGTAAAGTCTCATTAGAGAATTACATAGAATGTTAGTGTGATCATATCTGTTGCTTTCGTTTCAGAGCCATTCCCAATTCTAGCTGTGCATGGTATCGGTTTTTTTATCTTTGTTCATCACTAGCAAAGAGATGTAGACTTCGTTTGGCCAATGAAATTCATTATGTGTGTTCTACTCAAATTTGCAAAGCTTCCCCAACTTTTTCTTAATTGTTACAAATTTATTAAAGCATCAAGTGAGATTGTAGCAAACAAAGCCTCCAGTGAGGTTGCAGTGAATAAATGTGGCAATGGAATGATTATGAGAATGAATTGTGTCGCAATGGAATGATTATGAGAATGAATTGTGTCGCAATGGAATGATTATGAAATGATTTGGATTTGGACTAGGCTTTCCACAATAATACATTACAATCACTATAAAGAAGTATCTAGAAAAGAAAGGCTGCATAGAAAACAGGGGAGAAGATCAAACAGATAGCCGGGAAAGCTCATGGGGAGCTCTAAACTAAAAGTTCCCTACCTATAAATATTATTAATATATTCAGAACACTCTCTGCAAGTCTGCTTTGCTTACAGTAAAGTCTCATTAGCGAATTACATATAAGGTTAGTGTGATCAGATCTACTGTTTTTGTTTCAGAGTCATTCCCAATTCTAGCTGTGCATGGTATCGGTTTTTTTAATCTTTGTTCATCACTAGCAAAGAGATGTAGACTTCGTTTGGCCAGTGAAATTCATTCTATGTGTTCTACTCAAATTGGAAAAGCTTCCCCAACTTTTTCTTAATTGTTACAAATTTATTAAAGCATCAAGTAAGATTGTAGCAAATAAAGCCTCCAGTGAGGTTGCAGTGAATAAATGTGGCAATGGAATGATTATGAGAATGAGTTGTGTCGCAATGGAATGATTATGAAATGATTTGGATTTGGACTAGGCTTTCCACAATAATACATTACAATTGCTATAAAGAAGTATCTAGAAAAGAAAAGAAGTAGATGTACTTCTGTTTTAGTCCATACTACAACGAAATTAAGAGCTTTATTTTCTTAGTCAAGAAGTAATCACTGCAACATTTTGCCATGGAAGTAGTAAATTCACTGCAACTTTTTGGGCATGTTATTGAAACACAATGGATCCGGTACTGAAACACCTAATGGATCACTATTGTATTGAAACAAATTACTCTTTCTCAAATAAAGGATTTGAGTGTTATTTAATATTTTATCATATTGAGAAACTGACCGACATACAGTTTCTGCTTTTGAACGAAGTCAATGAAACTGAACATTGACAAATATAATTTCTGATTCTCAACCTTTGTTGGTCGCTGGGCAGACCCGGGTTTACTATAATGAACCAACAACACCCCTAGCTCACTGGCCCTTTCGGCAACAGACTGCGGAGCGGCCTGAAGTCTCACCCAAAGTGATCCTAATGGGTTGGCCAAAGACTCAAGTGTCTCGACCAGGTTCTGTATGGCGTCCAGGGTTCGTCTCGCAGCTCTTCTTAGCCTGCGAGATGTCTCTCTCTTCTCTGTGATGCACAGTTTCCTCTTACTCGCGATGACTCTAGTCCTTATCGCATCGCCGCATCCTGGCAACACGTCACTTTCTCCCACGCTCGGTACCTAACCCGCGGTACTGCGCACCACAGCTCCTCTAATGGTGCGATATCGCCTCCCTGCGATATCCTACCGCTGCGACTCAGCGTACCTAGCGTACTGGTGTTCAACTTACAGGACTCAACACACGAGGCTGTTTTACACTGCGACTCTTAATTGTCTCAAGTGAAACTCAGACAAACTCTTATACAGAATACTTAAAGACTTCAACTTGCAATTATCCTTTGAATATGCTGTGAACTGAATAACATATACATACATTTACTGTAAGCAAAGTTCATGTAGTGAATGACATATATAACAAGTAAATACAATCACATGAATCAATCACATAACGCTCAGATTTTACGTGGTTCACTTCTAGGGTAGAAGCTGCGTCCACAGAACTGTGTTTCTATATTATAACTTGAGAGAGGTACACAGTTTTGCTGCACCACATATGCAGTTACATATCTTTTGGGTAACTCCGCACACAGCCTGGAGCCCTTCTCTCTTAGATCTCTTCTTTATATTGCCTTCTTACAATATACTCTCACTCTCTCTCTCTCTCTCTCTGTCAATCCCTGCGAATTGTTACAATACAAAATAACAGTGAGCTAACAGACTACTGGACTCTTAGACTCGCCAATTTCTGAATAGCTACCGATAATCTGACTAGCTGGATGGCTTAAAATGCCCAAAATGCCAACCTTTTACAATACAAAAATATACCCCTTTATAGGCGGCCCGAAGGTCTCGCCATTACAACACTGTGGGCCTGTCCCAACAGTAACCCAAAACCCTAACTAGTGACAGTCGGCATATCTGTACTTGGGGTAGCCGTTTTCCGTCACACCACTGCTCTCTGCAGTCTTCCATGCTTCCCAGTGCTGACCATGGGTACTATGCACCGCTTCCCTTCTTCTGTCCTTCGTCTTCAATACCTCGGCCTCGTCGTTCCTTTTCCTTTATGAGGGTAGCTGAGCCCTCCTGTCTTTGTCGCTGCCTTCAATGCAGTGGTTGAGCTCTCTCTTCTCGGCCGCTCAGGTACTATCGTCTTTCTTGACTTCTCTGTTCCAACAGTCACGGTTTCCAGCTCTGCTCTGCAGCTAGAAACATGCTACGGCGTCATAGCTTTTCCTTATCTCTTTGTCTTCGCCAAA